>OMNN01031200.1:0-19089 GCA_900302755.1 Chromis chromis | reverse complement strand
GTTTCCTGATTGCATGCAATATTTATGATGGCATTTCCTCAGTTCCTTAATCCTTGTGGTATTTTGAGTCCTTCATTTATAACACGAGGTCGAGGTGGGGTGTATTGTTTGTATTGTTTTATTGCATTTTCCTTCCTTTCATCTGTAAGGCTTACATTTCATTTGTATTAAAAGTACTACGTAAATAAAGTAACATAACATAAATTGGATTGAAATTTACATTTTGATATCAGATGAGATATTCTAGTAATTGTAATATCATGGTCCTTAATATGCATTTTCGTAGCTCTTAACGTCACAGTCTATTAAATTCATACATATCTAAGCTTATCTGATGTTTCCAGCTGAGTGTAATGAGTGATGAATGCCTCCACTTTTTGGTCACCATATTCACATTATCACACATTCAGTTACTATCGCATATATCATCACATAATGCATATGATCAAGTTATATCAAACACCTTTACAGAAATGAAAAAGCAGCATATTTGGTTCAAAAGAAGTGATATCTGATTTGTAGGAAATCTACATAGGAAAGTAACTTCAGTCCTGCTCTGACAACAAGGTAGAATATGTAAATATAATATCTACACTCAAGGGACTCATGAATGAAGGTGCAAGATTGTGGTTCTATAAATTCAATGTACAGTGCTTAACCAGCCAGTCACTGTAAAACTGACATTCTCTCATTGTACCGGTCCTGTATCAGGTGTAAGGTGATCCCTGAAGTCAGCAAATTGTACAAGTGGCGGCATGCAAATGTTACAAGGCCCCACCTCTGTGCCAGAGTATTTCATGCTATAATAAAATTGATTCCTGACACTGCCTTTCTTTGGTCACTGAAGCTCCAAGTCAGCTGTTAAGACCATTTTTAATGAAAACCAAAGATTTTCCCATTTTCTTCTGTATGGTGCAACCCAAGATTGCACAGTTCGGACAGCAGGAGTTAGGAGGAAACCTTGGTAAATACAAAGCAAACACCAGGTGAGGGTGCAGAAGCAATGATCCAATGTTCAGCGACCAGACAGACACATGAGGTTTTTGGGTGACCTTCTAAACCAAAAGTGACCCCTGAGCGTATTCCATAAAAAGTTTGACGAGCACAGAGTGAAATCTTTTCCACCACACCTGACCAGGTCAAGATGTCATTGGAGACGGACTCTGTGGTGCCTCATGCACTGAGAATGCTTGAGTGGTGTCAGGTATAGAGCATTTGGGGTAAGAAGGCTTTTGAAGAGACCCTCTCCATCTCCCAATTGGAGGGCAGTCATGCACAGCCAAATCCATCTAACACAGGCAGCATATAAAACCATAGCGCTCTCAAATGATATGAATGCAGCAGCAGTTTACCTGACTCCTCATTCAGAGCATGATCTGAATTTTCTCCGTTGATAGAGAGGTCTCGCCTGTATTAATCACCAGTGGAAACACCAACTGTGGCAGAGTACTACTCTGGGTTCCTCTCCCAATTAAAAGAAGTGGCCAGAGTAACCAGGTGGAAGAGCCAGGAGTCTTTACTTAAGGGAGATTTACAGTTTACTTCAGCCTGGCCACATTTATTAACCATTAATTTTGCACTGATGTGGATAAGGCACATGCTACCTTTTCAATCTTTACGCCTGTTGTAAAGATGCAGGGAAATAAATGTATTTACCACAAAATGTTTTCCTACACATGGTGATGCCTTTAGTATAGATCTCTTCTGTGGAAGGAGGGATGGCATCTCCCTCCTCCACATACACCTTGAGGCAGCACCAAGAGGCACAAGGCAGAGAGATGGCTTTCCTTGACCGCAGGTAAATCATTTCAATGTTATGTTCCTTTTGGGTTCCCGACTTCAAGTGGATTCTAGCTACACATTTCAGCGTCACACACAAGAGCAGTCAGGTTTGAGATCCCAATAGTGATAGTTTCAAGCAGAGATAGTTGGGGTTTTTTAATCCCATGACAGAAAGTGGTGTAGTTTCAGACATTGGTTTTGAGCATTCATTGAACATATATAGAGGCTTGTACCCACTCACTACACAACAGACACGTGACTACTTACGATATATACTTCAGGAAAGGTTTTACTTTGTTCTGTGACATATATTCTGTAAATGTCACCTACTTCCCTGTGTAGAATTGCATTTGTTGCCAGGCAACCTGACCAACGTTGCATTTAACAGTATGCTGCCTGACGTGGACCTTTATTTTTGGGTTTAAAAACACATCATGGCTACTTGTACTGTCAAGAAAAAGGGGGGAAATGGGAAAGAAGGATGCATTATGGGAACTTTCAACTGGACACATCCACAACTGAAGTAGTGTGGCCCAGTTTGAAAAATAAGTCCTGCCATCCAAGCACCAGCCGCCTACACACCAGCTTTAACTGAACTGTCACTAAAATGCTAGTCTGACTCACTGGAAGTAGACTATGGGTATAAGCATAGCACAGGCCACATTTCATGTTGCGTTCTCCTCCCCCTCTGCTATCTATGTCTTACTGTATTCAAATCCCCTTCAGTACAGGAAGCAATAACAAAGAATTCTAAACTGGCCATTCACATATTGAAAATGGCAATGAAGCAGGCTTGCTTGGTTCTTAATAATAATAATCTACCCTTTATTGATCCCCTTGGGGAAATTCCTTCTCTGCATTGACCCATCCTATTAAAGTAAACCTTAACTATACATACTAGGAGCAGTGGGCTGCCGCGGGGCCTTGCTCAAGGTGCCCACAGTGGTGGTGACTGGGACAAGCGGTCGCTCTCACTTCCCCACCTCAACCTCTTGCCAGTCCAGGGACTCGACCCACCGGTTACAAGTTCGCTTCACAAACCACTAGGCCACCACTGCCCCTACAGGTGAATGGTCTTCACAACCAGTTATGGAAAAAGTTTTATTTTCCAAGAATGTTCCACCAAAGCAAGTCTCCTTTCCAACATTATTTTGCAGGAGCACCATTGCTGCATCTGTTTCTGCTCAAGGACTCTGGGCTTAGGGCTGCTGAAAAAGGTTGTGATTGGTTAAAAGAAATACAGACATATAGCAGGTTGATAATCAGGTGCAGCCAAACCATTCTCCAGCCATAACATAGCGCTGTCTGTCTATACGAGGCTACTACAATGCATATAAATGCAAAACTTCTAAAATCATTTCAAAGATAATAACCTAATGAGACACGACGATTGTGAGGGTTTATGTATTGTCTGATATGTTGTTTCTGTATTTGTTCTGTGTACAAAACAAAACAGCTGTTTATATGATCACAAACAATGTCCCAGATAATATGACTCAATTTCATATATTTTTATTTATTATCATTTATTATTTTCTATCTAAACTCACCTTAATGCCTCTCTACAAGCGCAGCATTCATATTACACTGAAATGCTAGGAAACTCTAAAATTAATAGGCCTTGTTCATGTGGATATTGTTCTCCTATGGTCTTGTACATGCAGATGGTGCCGTCACATTGTTTTCAAAGCAACATAATACAGCCTGTCATTGATTCAGCGATTTTTTCAGTCTGTGTCTATCCAGTTTCTTATTTGGATTGTCTTCACATTGCCAGTGAGAGCTGCAGCAGGCAGACAGACAGAGGAACCTTTAAACAGAAAGGACGGAACGCATGTTATCTGGAGTAACATGCAATGCTGTCAGCTGTGTGATCTGGTTCTGTAAGTCAGCATTACAGCTCAGTGATCTAGGTCACACTCATGCATGAACGCCGGGTGCACAGAGAATTGTTAAGCTCAGTACATTAAAATCATTTCATGGCACCTTCCCCTGTTCATGATCCCTAATTAATGTCTAATATTAAATAAACAGAAGAACACATTTTCCGCTTGTCTGTTATGGATAGTGGTCACTTTTCACTTTCCATTCTAAATATGGAATGACCAGAAGTGATTTAATTTCCTGTTTGTGTGTGTGTGTGTTCTAATTGTGTCATTATAATGTGAATACAGGACATGTTCATTACGTCGACAACCTCTGACATCTCCAGGGTTAAAAGCAGGTTCTACATTTCTACCATCTAATTGTTGATTTAAACTGAACTCGCACAAACTGAGGACAGACTTTGATACCATCCATGTAAATAACACAAATGAATGCACATAACCACTTTTTATACACTGATTTGTTTCCCCTGTATCCTTCAAAACCTGAGATTTATGTATTATATGGATCATTTAGCTTTGGGGGTTTGATAGATTCAGCATCTGCTGAACATCAGAAAGAACAACAAAGAGGAGCTAAAACACAGCTCGGTTACTTTCATTTGACAAATAAAAGAGAAAAAAAAACACATACTGTGAAAACTATATTGTGCTGCTGGGATGAAGCTCACCTTTAAGAATTCCAGAAAAGCTGGCTTGGACATGCACGCCTTTTTAATGAGAGCCATGGCATTGGTGAAGTTGTTCACATAATCGCTGTATACATCCAGCACCATGGACTTGGAGAACTGTAGAAAAACAGAGGGTATAAACAGAGAGCTTATTCAGTGGAATTTGTACCAGCTAACAACAACAAATAAAAGGGTTTAGTGCTCTGACACATTTCGCCTTTACAACAGCATCTGCAGTCTTGTATTTCCTTTGACATCTCAAAAGTTCTGACTAACCTTCCTGTTTGCAGGGTGACTTGTAGGTAATTTCAATCTTAAGGAGAGGCTAGAAAATGGACATTTAAGTATAGTGCTTTTTTTTTTAAATTGTTTGTTTACCATCCTAGCTACTGCAAAACACCCTTCACGAGCCATTTAAGAAGTTGGGCAAAGAGGAATGAGGTGGCACAGTGTGGGAGTCTGTGTGTGTGTTGGGAGGGGAGGGTGTGTCTGTTGTGCAGTAGACATTTATTCTCTCTCCTCAATTAAACCCGCACCAGGCAGCTGATAGTGGCAGTTTGAGGAGTGGTGGGGAATTGGCAAATCGCATGAAGGAATTAACCCTCTTTGCTCACACCCTCCTTTCTGCACCCTGTCTCTGAGATATTACTACAAGCCCTGCAGGTACAGCTGCATTACCACCTGAAAAAAGGGAGCTCAGTGAAGAGTACACAGCGCCAGTACTTTGCTTTTCCAATGTGGCCTCATTTGGTGGTAGGTCTTAGGATATCAATGGAACAGCGCTATAATGGCTAGCAGTGGAGAGACTCAAATCAGCCCCTCTAATAGGCAAATAATGAGCGGACCTTATGGATGAGCACACTGCCGAGACTCACAAAAGAACTACTACTATTCTAGCGCCAAAAATTGTAAACACATATCCCAGAGAGCATTGGATGCGGTGGAGATATTCATCACAACTGTAATTGATTCCATGTTTGGGGTAAACTATCCCTGTTTGCTCAATCTAAAACCTGTAGCTCATTATAGCTCTGCTAGCAGAGACTGTGTTATAAAGCTGGATAGAAATGGCAAGAAAAACATGAGTGCTTCTACCCAGAATGCAAGTCTTTGATTGCGTTTTAGACGGAAACAAACAAGGAATGCACATAAACACACACCCCGGCCGGCCAATGAGCCTCCAGCTGCATTTGTATTTCACATATGAAAGTACATACCATAAACATGCACATGCACGCACACTAACCGAGGCAACAAATAAGTCTCCAATTTTCTCAGTGCAGTCCCACTCAGCCACACGTGATGCCAGAGCAATTTGAAACATGGAGTGGCACTGTGTGATCTCTCTGATTCGGTAAAATATGGGCCGGATCTTCCGTGGACTCAGGATGCGTGGATCAGCTTCCATCAATGGTCTGTGGTACTCCTGTTGAGATTGTGACACAAAATTGGGTTTTTAGAGTTGTTTATATGTGCATATGTATGTGTGTGGGAGGACGAGTGCTTTAGATGATTCAACTATCCACCGTCTCTTCCTTTCAGCAGCATAAATAGACAACTGAGGGGTAACTGACAAATATCCTGTGAATCGAGGGAAGCGAGGAAATGTAGTCACGGTGCCTGGAAGCAAAGCAATCCCAAAGATTCACCTGTACAACAGCGTTTGCCACGAGCAAACATGTTCGGAACTCAAGGTGACTTGTAATCATAAAAGCAAGAATAATAATGGCAAAAAGCAGCTTCCAGCAGAGTTAAAGATACAAAAACAACATGGTGAAAGGGGGCATTGATTGATTCTTCAGTCAGTACTCATGGGAATATTAGCATAGCCTACGGAAATGACTTGACAAGCTCTTTGTGGATGGCAAGCCAGTAAACATGACTCCTTTGAATCTGAACATGCCTAAATATAGATAATATTATGTAAAAGCTAAAGATGAAAGATGAATTCTGTATTTAACATAAAAAATTAATGTATCTGAGCAACACTGTTGGTAATTTTTGTTAATATATTGCAAGTCTTATCTCTGCAAATCTACCAGAGCAAATTAATCATTGACACGAGGCACAGTGGAAGGCAGCAACAACTGTGAAATTTGCTCTATAGGAATGAAGGTTACATCCCTCAGTGTCTATAATTGTGCTGTGGCCTTTCATCTTTTAATGTTATATGTGTGGAGACACTGCATATACTACTCGGATGGACTCTCTGAATAACAAGAGAGATTTCAAAAGAGCTAAACCTCCCTTCATATCACACACAATAATGTCACACCACAACAAAGCCAGTACATTGTATTGTGACAGTGAAAGATTTTTACAGCACATAAAGCAGCCATTGATCGCTGTTAATTCCATTTCAGTAGGTGCTCCTCTTATTTTCCTGTGATGAGGAGATAACAAGTCTCCTTTTTCCCCTCTAAAAAGAAAGATTAAAGAGGAGAGGCTGCACCCCATCCTGCTCGAGCCTGACAGTCTCTCTCTCTAAGCATCAGCACGATGCCACAAGAACGAGGACGGCTGTTTTATCAGGATTATTTATGCCGAGACACCTCGGTAATTTGATGGATATCACCGCTTCTCTTTTCAGTGTAATTCATAATGGCTAAACTGTGAAGATATTGCATGTGGCAGAAGAGGACGGCGGGACTAAACAGCTCACCTGCAAGATTCTCCTGAGAGATTCCAGGTAGCTCCGCTCACTCTGAATGATGGAGCCGAGGATATGGCGCCTGACAACCTGCGCAGACAACAGACCAGTCAGGAAATCCAGCGCTAAGAGGACATGATTGGGCTGCGGTATGTGGTATGCTTTCAGTTAAGCACGGTGCAGGCTGATGGATTGCACTATAATCATGTGTTTGTCACAGGAGGAACAGACTCAAAGACGAGTGGGTCTGTTTGAACAAGGCCTCCGCCGGAGTGTTGAAACACTGTATTTCCTATGACAAGAAAGCAGCTGGTACGAAACACGCTGCTTTTACAAACAGCATGAAGAGTTTATAGATATGTGAAAATACTGAACTAACAAATGAATTCTCTTAACAGCCTAAAGCCTTATCCCAAGGCTACTGGGTAGAGATTATGTTCACATAAAGATGTTAAGTGCAGCATGCATGCGGGCTACACTGTTACAAGGAATAAAAAAAAAAAAGTCATATTTGCAAAAGCTGTTAGGTGCACCTGGTGGCTGGTCAGCCCCTCTGGCATCGGGCTCAGCTGTGGGGGAGGATGCTTCACTTCTGACACAGCCACATCCAGATATCCTGCATCATCCTCCTCTTCTGTAAACGTTCAGAAATAAACAAAAAAATAAAAAGGAGAAAGCGGTTAAAGAGTGTTTGTGTGCGAATATGTGTGTGTGTGTGACATAGAATGAGACAAGGAGAGAGAACAACAGAAAGGCAGCCTTCAGATCTCACTGCAGCTGGAGACACTGCGACACACTAAGTTTATTACCTCTAAAATATGAAGAGACTTCTCTACTCGCTAAAAAAGAGAAAGAGAGAGCAACGGAGAAAGAGGAGAGAGAGAGAGAGAGAGAGATCCAGACGCAGAGAGGTCTTTGGAATGAAAAAAAGAAGAAGAAAGAAATCAAAACAATACTATATCTCTGTAGGAGTAGAGCCGGCACAAAGAAGTGTGTCTGCAAAAACACGATCCAACACATTCTCATCTCTGCACTGGCACAAAGACATTCGACAGTTTCAAAAAAAAAAAAAAAAAAAATCCCCACTTCACCCATAACCATAAAGACACAGATACTAGAAGCTTCCACCGTTCCAATTAAAGACTTTGGAATGATAACAGAGGATTGGTGGAAAGGAAATACAATGCAGCGCAGATTTCCCTCGATCAATAACTAAAAATAGCAGCACTGGCCTCTTTACCTCTTTGTGATGGCTTGGAGATTTGTTTGAGGCGTGGGTTTGGCGTCTATGGTTTATGAAGCGGCTCGATTCTCCATTAATGGATGCTAATCTCTCCCTATTGTTAAGCGAGCGTTCCTAAAAGACAACCTATATGAAAGTACATGAGATGCTTCTCTCTTCCGCACATTAAAAACTTCACTCGATCACGTCGTCTGTCTGAAAGCTGAGAACGCTTGTGTGTTTTATTTATTATACTTATAATCAGTAAGATCTCTTTTTCACAGTGCTTTCGTCTCTCCCTGAAGGGATTTGTATAAATAAAAAGTAGGACTTTCCACTCTTTCTGTCTGGAACGCTGCTTTGGCTTGGCTAGTTTCATACACAAGCATCTGCCTCTGATTCAAAGTGTCAACAATAAGGTGTTCGTAACCAACATCCATGACTAAAAATAGCCTAACTTTGATCCACAAAAGCCAGCTGGACCAAGATTCACAAAGTTTTCAGACTGTCCTGCATTACCCAATTGATCTTTTCTCTGCAGGAAGGAAACTTTCCGCATGACGGCTATTTTGGTCCTTTCAAGCCCATCCTTCGTTCCGCTTCTTGCCGCCTTCATGAGCTGCTGAACCTGGTTGGAAGGAGCAGACAGAAACAACAAAGGAGCATTAGAGCAGGAGGAAAGTGCCATGCTGCGGTGACTTGATAACCTACGGTGCCTCCTCTGGAGAGAGATGGAGAGAAGTGGCGCTCAGCGGGCTCATCATGAATCTCACCATCTGCGACTCCCCGTGGGTCGCTGTACAGCCTCTAATCAGAGAGTCTACGAGCATATCATGGAAAGATTATGGTAACAGAGTGAGTTCCACATCAGAGTAACAGAGATGCATTGCTCAGCGCGGGAGAATTCAGCTGACCACAAACTCCACCCTGAGCATCACAGAGGGCCCTGCAACCAGACTCCATAGACCCAGAATATACCCAGGGTGGTAGTATTTTTAAACGATGCTACTTCAGGAAAGTAGGTCATTAATTGGGGGCAAGTTGCACTGGTGTTTATGGAAGTAAATATGCAGAATATTGCTTAATAATTCATGCGCTCCATAAATGTGTCTTGATATTAAACCAGGCAGGGAAAGAGAGGGAGCCCAACCGACCAACCCAGAGTGTCAAAGCAAAGTCACAGTCCAAAGGAAAGTTAGGAAAGATGGCACGGAGAGTTTGTGTTAGCTGAACATAGGAGGCAGCAGATTTCAGCTCTGAAGGATCATCAGTCCTATTGGCAAACATGTAGCAGAGTGATCTGAGCCCTTGCACCAAACATATAGAACTGTGTTAACACTTGCTGCTGGAGATATACCTTGATGTCATAGTTGTGCTTTCCAGACAGCCTCATGGCCAGTTCACGTTTGGTCCTGGCGCACCGATCCTTCAGCCGACGCACGTCGGGGGAGAGCTACAGGTGTTGGGACAAGGGCGGGCGAGGCATGGATGCAGGTCGTGTTTAGACACAAGAGGCGGAATGAGTAAGGAAAAATGTAGGGGGGAAAAGGAAATAGAAAAGGGAAATGGAGGCAAAGTGATGAAGGCAAAATAAGCAACGCAACACTGGGAATTAATCACAAGCACAGAGAGTGAAAGCTTGGAGCACTGCTTTGGGTTATGCTGTATGAGACTGATGGCAACTGATTTAAAGTCCCTCTCCAGGCGATGATCAAACCCCTAAAAGCTCTGAACCTCTGGGTATCAAAGTTACACATGTAGACGTTTTTTCCCCATGAAAATATTCTCTTTATGCCTTAAAATAGGTTAGATTGAACTTACTTTAGATTGTGCAGATCTTCAAAGCCCCCGCCTCTTTCTCCACCCAGCCCTCCACTATATATTGCACTTCAATCACACCAGAGTAATGCAAACCAAACAGCCAAACAACTGGACTGAGCCTCTTCTAAGGAATAATATTCATTTGGGATTGGTTCTGTAGGTTTGCTTCTTAAACAACTCTGGCTGTTTGAATCTGCGTTTTGAAGAATGTCATCAGTCCACTGCAGCTACAAGGTGGAAATGCTTAGCCACGGCATTGACTGCTTATTTTGTTCATGATGTGTCTTTTAGCATATAAAATGCGGCATATAGACGAGTTAATAAGGTTAAAAAAGACAAGGTAAAAAAGAAATTCACTGGAGGAGGCCTTTAAAGAAGGGTGGGGGTGTGGAGTGGGAGGGTTGCAGGCAGTTTAGGGCAAATATTAAATAAGCAAACTCTACTGCATCCTTCCCTGGTTCCACAAACAAGAGGAGAACACTTCAGGTACACTTGAGGGAAAAGTTAATTGGGCAAAACTAATTAAAAACTAGGTGTTTCTGATGGAGGCTGCGCCAGTTGAAAAGTGTCGCTGAGCCCAAATAGTCTTGTTTTTTTTTCCATTAATTGTTAAACCGGTGCAGCTGAATCTTTCCTTTTTGCTCAGTGACCTGGGACAAGCATGCCAAGAGAACTGCGGGGTGGATTTTCACATCACACCCTCCTGTAATTACCTGAGCAATTCATTTTCTGTCCCAGCACAAGAAGCAGTTTGTTACCTTTGGTCTCCCTTGTTTCCTAACACATTGATTTCACTCTGGATTTTCTTGGATTACAGCGGCGTTATATCCATACATAAACACCTTCGGTATGTAAAATTATGTAAAGGTGGATGTAAATCTATACATTAATAATAATTCAACTCAGCAGAATACTTTTTATTCGAGCGGCTCTGAATTTTCCTCGCGACGGTGCGTGTTGGGTAAAGGCTGGTGAAGCATGAAGGAAATGCAGCACAATGTGAATGTGCACACAGTGCCATCATGTGGAAAGAGAGACGCTCGGAAAGCAGAACACTGACTGAGCAGCAATCCTCGGCAGAAAAGAGGCGAGGAGATCTGAGGCTTTTCAAACAGAAAATGCCTCCTGTTTACTTTCATCCCACAATGAAAGAATAAAGCTAGACAGCCTGATATGCAGTTTTCATGTTCTTTACAGTTTTCCTCCATTTCTATACATTAATAAACTGCACGAGAGGAGCAGCGGATGAAATATTCTCCTTGATTATTTTTAAGTGCACGAAAACAACCTGGCGGGTCATGACGCCACTTCAAATATACATAGAAGGCAATTTGTGTGGAATGAACAGGTATCCAGCACGCACACTCTACCTTGCTCCTTGTTGGTAGTTTGGTCTCATTGTCGGATTGCTCATCATAGCTCTCAAACTCACTGGAGCTCCATCCGTTGCCTGCCTCCACAGGACCAGTGTCTCTCTGAACATCTTCATAGATCATATCTGTTAAAACACACGACAATATACATTAAACATCCAAAGAGTCACAAGAGGACAAACTTCCTAATGTATAGAATTCTGCGGGGACCAACCTTCATCGGGAGAGAGGGGTTCTTCACTCGGAACGTCATCATAGATCACCTCTGAAGCCTCTGCTGCCTGTGGCTCAGCTATAGCTACAGAATGAGGCGCCAAACAAAACCAGTAGCATCAAAGTAAAGACACACTATTTATCTTCATTTCAGTTTGATACGTGCACCTTCTGTTCTTTCCCCCTTTCCCCCCCCCGAAAAAACAACACACACACGCAGCTTTACATTGCCTGAATCTTTTTGGGCAAACAGAATACATAAAAGATGCTGGATCTTTTAGCCTCTGGTTAGGAATTTACACAGCCTTTGAATATATGCATACTTATTGTGTCATTTGCATTTTAAGGTCTTTTTCCTCAGGGAGATCTGGCACATCTCTTGTGTATGTTGCAATAATGGCTTTGTCCATATGACGTAACATGATTGTATCCAGCTTGTTTGAGCTATTGACCCATTCTATCTCCTCGCTTGGCAGGATTTGTCATTAACTGCTTTGAGAGTGTTTCAGCCTAATTTAGCTCAGTGAGCTTTATTGATTTGGTTTTAAACTGTGATTTGTCTGCAACACTTTCTCCTAAGCCCCGAACAGCAACAATCACTGTTTTCAATTAATCTGATTGAAGATGTGTATTTTTGCTGTGGATTATTCGCTCTGAAATTCGAAATCACCTTGGACACATGCCAGGAGGTGGACAAAGATCAACATTTTTTTTTCCACAAAAGAGGATTAGCCTCACAAATGTTCTTTATATCTCACTCACTTTCCTATGTTTGTGCATTCAGACAGGATTCACAATAGAGAAGAAAAACAACTGGATTCGGTCTATCAGCCTGACTATCAGCATATCTGCAAAGTGACTGGGCCTCTTGGGAACATGGCTTGTTACTTCAAACGTGGCAAACCCGAAGTTCTTCGCTGTGTTTTCTTACTTTTATTTAACTTTTCTCTACAGCAACACAACGACACTCCAATAAACTCATTCATAGGTCACGGTGACACTGCAGACAATCTAAAATGCACTGTCCTCATGAATATGTGCTAATTGTAGCAATTGGGAAATAAAGTCAAGCATTTGCAAATCAATGTCAGATAATGACAGCAGTTTGTGCCATGACCACAGCTGAGGGCTGAAGGCGCATGGTGGCTTTTACAAACAGGAAATACTTCATTATTCATAATGAACCATATTAAAGTACATTTGGTCAAACTGAAACACAGTCTGTCGACATGATAAACAAGCCTGCCCTCCACAGCAGGTTAATATATATGCAAAACATTTCCTGGAGTCTGATGTTTGAAGACTAAAATGAAAGCAGATAGCGTGAAAACATGAATGTAGGCATGTAATAGATTTCTCATCAGCATTAGCACAACAGCAGTCATTTATCTGGTTTTAAGTTAGCCTGCTTTTTCCCACTTTCTGCATTCTAATTTTAGATAGCAGGAAGAAAGGTTTGATATACTTTTATTATTTATTCAGTTTAACTACATTGTACGCATTCATAATGAAAGCAGAGGCCTGTGTGTGAAAATGCATCAGGAGAGTGGGACATAAAGAATGTCATGCAGCAATGCAGCGCTCCTTTACATCTCTCATTTCTGGAGCCACCTTCAAATAACTGCAGCACTGCTGACTGAGTCGAAATCCAAAAGCAATTTTCCCTCATGGAAATGGTTCTCTATTGATCCTCATCCTGAATTAATTGGATTCATGTCATGTCTGTGTAGAAATCAAATCATGGCAGACAATGTGTGTGTGTGGGTGTGAGAGAGAGAGAGAGCCGGTGTGTTGTGTGTCTGTACATATCTGAATGGAGTGTACATGTGTGTGTGTGTGTGTTTTTGCACATGGACGTGTCTTTATGTGAGTCTGGCCTTTCACCGCAGAAATCAATGAGCCATAAGATGACCGCAGATTTGTAATATAGTGTTTTTGCCACCTTTGATCAAGGTCAAGAGATGCAACGTGTAGTACTAACAAAATACCGCTGTACAATTTATACTGCCAGTGTGATTATGGTGTGGTCCACAGTACTGTTTACGCAACTCTGGAGGCCCAATTGGTTTTCTATCAGATCTGTCCGCACAGTGAACACCATAATACGAAGCTGGAATGAGCTTGAATCCCAAGGCAAGCTTAGGTTTAATCTTTTTGGTCTGAAATTGAACCCTTGATCTACAATATAAGCTGCATCAGTTCACTGTCAATATAATTTAGTTTCGTACCTTCAGAGATGTCCCTCGAGCCGCAGCTTGCCCGGACGGTTTCTTTGCCGTGGTCTCCTGAATCCGCCAAAGTCTCTGCAGCCGACGGCGCCACAGGAAGCCCCCGGAGCTCCTCTCCCACACGAGGAGCTGGGGTGCTGGGCTCGGCTGCTGCTTCTGCTGCTTCTGCTGCTGCTGAGGCCCTGGAAGGTACCCAAACATTAGCACAGTTAAACTAACACTAAGTGCTGTGTGCCTCATTACAAGTTAATTTCAGTGAGAGGAAAGGGAGGCAGAGGGGTTGGAGGTGGGGGTTGAAAATAGTTCTTTGCTATCCAAGCATGCAAAGCCACACTCCCTAAAGTCTGACAGGACACATATTGCTACTGTCAAATTATTAGGATGTTTTTGAAGTCGCTTGTTTTGGAAGCAGGAACATTATTTTCTCCCCCCCTTATGCTCAGACGTGCATTCATACCTCCACCGGAGAAGCTGTGTTTTCTGTCGGTTAATTTGATACTTAGCAGAGACAGATTTCAAAGAAATGTTGTGAGGGCACAGGCCAGTGAACAAGTAATTAGTTTTTGGTGTCATTTCACAAAGTGGAACTTTTTTCTTTTTCTTTTTTTTTTTTGCATAATTGCTCGTCATTATGATACAAGGCATTTTTGTGTACTTAAATGAATAAAAAAGCTTCTGACCATGTTCCACAGTTCTCGAAACTTCTGTGTATTTTAATGCAGATGTGTAATCAGACACAGATTTAGAAGAAGAAACCTTTTTACAGCAGTGTAAATAGTGTTGTTGTTGTTTCGCATAGCCCAGTTGGGGTCAGAGCATAGGGTCAGCCATGGCACGGAGCCCCTGGAGCAGGAAGGGTTAAGGGCCTTGCTCAAGGGCCCAGCAATGGCCGCATTGGGGTTTGATCCTCTGACCTTCTGATCACTTCTGTCTTGATTTTTTATTTAGTTGTTTTTCTCTGTGAGCTTCACAGGCCCTTTGGTTATAAAACTTTTCCACCCACACAAATAAAATCCTTTAGTGAAAATAGTAAAATATTCAGAAGCGCAGACTTAATTCTTTAAAGCAATTACCTGTGACAACAACACTTTATCCCACTAAGTTGTGCTAGCAGTGACAACTCCAGCTGTATGTGGGATACATTGTGCCCATTTAATTATTTACAGGAACTTTTTGCAACACCACATGCGCAGACAAAATATCATCACAACGAATGCTTAGTTACTTAACTTATTCCTGAGCGCTGTCAAATCACTATCTGTCATGCCTGCGGCTTACTATAATCACCGCAGGCTTTTTGAATGAAAACATGCCCTGAACCAGCTATTAAAAACAGACTCGAACATCACAGGGGAAAATCTTGTTGACACAGCTATCAGGATGCCTGTGTTGACGCTGCCAGTGAGGGATTGTCCTCCCCCACATGACTGATAATATGACAGCATCCAGCATGTAGGAGAGTCCCATCTACGCTAATTAAATCTGTCCCCCTGCTAAACACCTCAGCAACACTTGCAATGCCAGCAGCAGCAGTAGCAGCCACTCAGATTGATGGGCAAGTTTCAGACAAACGAGACATGCCAGGAAAATAATGGGCACAAAATACTGTGATTTGGAAGTGATGGGGAGGAGGTCTTTGAAGACTTCTTTTACTTTACAATAAATAGCAATGGAAGTAAACTATCTGCAAGGTCTTTTCTTTCACTGTAGGCTACAGCATCAGGTGAACCAGGTGTTATGAGTCAGAATGGAATAAGAACATGCCCAGAGCAGACAAGAATCAACAACAAAAGTGGGTAGTTTGCAGCATCTGCATGATATACGTGAGAATAAGCTAGGATGTGTCCATCACAACCACTGCCTCAGACTAGCTATTTGAGCAAACTCCAGCAAACTCCAATCTGATCCAAAATCATTCCCAACATCACGGTACAAGCGTGTAAATACAGTGTTCTAAACATTATATAACTACTAATATATAGTTGCAGTTCTGGTTGTGTTTGTGCCACGTCCTCCCTGTTGCACTATAAATAGCGCCACATATCTAAAGCAGATATAATGCCCTGCCAGCGTGTCATATTAAAGCTACTGATAGGAGCCATTTGGTTTTGCAGTGGTGACAAGTTGCAAAATACTGCAAAGTATTACTCTGATGCATCTACTATGATACAGGATCATTCATCTCAATCTAAAGGACAAAAATGATCTCCTCCCATGTGAAAAGAAAAGAAAAAAGTGCTGCAGTATTTGTCAACACATTTCATACGATAAAGTGATCCCTTGTCATTAAAATCGCTTGCGTGGAAAAAAAAAAACCCAGCATAGCCAGAACAATAGTGATACACAGCTTCCTGTCTTGACTGCATGCATTCATGTCAGGTATGAGTGATTTGAGCAGTGCAGCTATCGATCCAGGCATATCTTTGCACACCCCTTCACAACCTATCTGTGCCTATAAGCCCTAGTGAGTCATATAGCTCAAGGAGAGGAACAGGAATCATTTTTCAATGCAAATGACATAGCCTGAGGCAGAGCACAGCCAAAAGTGGAAGCTGCTTGAATGCAAATCTCACACTTCCATCTGTTTCCATTCCCTTCAGCAACTGCGCCAGGGCAGCGCTGCCAGAGCTGTACCTTTTTTTGCCCCCTGATCTCTTCTGGGCATAGCTGTGCTTTATAACTGCACAAGCATTGTGCTGACTGCACTGATGGAGCTCTGTTTGTCCTCAGGTCATAAATCTCCTCCACAAACAACTGCCCACTTCTCATATTGAACCATTCCCATGATGCTCACAGTGCTATACTGCTTAACTTATGTACATGACAGATTACAGTTATATATCATCCAAAGTATTGGTTCTGTTTGTTTTTCAGCCTCTCATTAAATCTATATACAAGATCGTTTTCAATGGTTTTACAGTGTGGAGTTTTGCTTTTGCTTTCACAGCACACCCAAGTACAAGGTGAGAGGTCTTCAAACAAAGTGGCGATGAAAAATAACTGTGTTCTGTAAGGTACGTTAGATGAGCTTATTCACCAGAGCAAAAGTGTAAAGTTCTAGCAAGGCTGCAAAAGGGCGCAAAGGTGAAAGAGAAAACACTTCTATGAGGGAAGACCAGTAAAAAAAGTTAAAAAGTAAACTCTCTAAGGTTAGAGCTCGGTGTACATAAAACAGACGTGCCACGTTGTCATGGTATCTTTTGTGTTAATCTTTCTATTGCCGAGATACGGCGGCGTGATATCCGTTTAATGAAAACTATCTGTCAAGTGGTAAAAAGTGAAGTCAGGAGGAAAATGCTGGTATCAAAGAGTGGAGCGCAGGTATAGCTCAGGAGGGAAATGCTGCCTTGAGCCTAATAGCTGTAACGAGCTGATGTGCTGTCATTGCACTGTTAAGAAAAAAAAAAACATATTTCCGCAATAACAATCACAAAGTAATTTGGGCGATATTATTCTAAACCTGCTGACAGATCTGGTGGAGGTGCTGACAGTCTGAACACCTTGATCGTGGAAAGTGCTATTGATAGCTCTTCTTTAAAAGGCCGACTATTGGCGAAACCAAAGTGGAAATGTGCACTCAGCAGAAATCGGCCTGCGACAGAAACTGCCAAGACCTCACTGTGACTTTGTCGCACACACAAACACACAACACACACGCGCTCTTGTGTGCATATGCAAGTCACTCATGCGCACAGCAGAAGCATATGCGCACACATACAGACACACTGTGTACAGACACAGGGCCCCTGATTTCAGCACAGGAAAGCCCACAGGATTCCAAACCATGAAGTCAGCTTTCAGTCGAGGTTTCTGAGCAGACTTCCTCAAAGCACAGGTGGGGAGCATCATCAAAATCACAGCCCCTGCATGGCTTCATCATGTAGGCCACAAAAACTAGAGAGGGAATACTATGATAAGATCTGAACCAAAGACGGCTTGCTGTCTGTTTTTCTGTTTTGGTTTTGTTTTAGCTTCGGCTAGAGCAAACAAAACAAAAAAGCAATGTATGTAAAATATGGTAGGAAAAGTGGTGTAAGACAAACAGCTTCAAACTGTATGAGCTATTCACTGTTTATGTCTTTTTGTTTGATATTATCTGATGTGATAGGGCATTAAATAGGATGGCTGCCGTTCAAATGCAGAGCCAGAGCTCAAACTCACCATCAGCTGAAATATCCTTTGGAAAGACTCTGTCTAATTCTATCAGCTCCTGGGCTGCTGCTCCGTCGCTGACTTTGACTGCTGACCTTCCCGTGGAGCCGGGTAGGCAAAAATGCAGTTGCCTCAGAAGAATCAATAAACTATCACATTATCATTTACTGTGCTGAGGCCTTGAAGCAAACTGCCTTCTTGATTGTATGAAGGATGATGTCTGACTGCATCAGCATTGAGGTCATCTCACTTATACACCTACTCAGCCAGACAGGAACTATATACAGTGACTACAGTTCATTTCATGTTTCCAGTAATAAAACTTTGATTACAGCTGAGCTTTAATGTTTTTATATGAGTACAGTAGCACCTCTAATCCCTGAACTGCAAAAGTATTACATGTTATTTCACCCAGATCACAGCTAAATTAAAAAAAAATTCACCTATGTGCAAAGATTTTGAGATGTCTGCCTCTTAGTGGCCCGGCACAGTCCCACAGGTGTTGAGGGAAAGATTTAATAGATTTATCAGAATCAGAATCAGAAAACTTCATTTCTCCCCGAGGGGCAGTTCATTTGCAGCTCCCCAGCCACACATTCATCCCTCTCATAAAAACAATACATAGAAAAACAGGCCTAACACATACAAATAAAATAAGTCAACAGGATAGCAAAAAATCTGGAGCCATAATCGATCTAAAAGAAGTCACATTAATGATTAAGATGGAATTCATCCTTATTTAGCAGCTTAATAGCTGTAGGCATGAAAGACAACAGATAGCAATTCTTTGTTGCTCGCGGCACATTATAGCGCCGCCCAGAGGGCATCAACAGAAGCTCAGAGGACAGAATGTGCTCTGGTTGGCTCCTGATCTGTTTTGCCTTATCAATAACTCGCTTCCTCCAGAGTGAACTTAAGTCTTTCAGCTGGACTCCGATAATTTTAGAGCAGCTTTTTACAATGTTGTGCAGACCGTTCTTGTTTTTTTACAGACAACCCATTGAACCAACAAATGAAAGAAAATGTCAAAAGACTTTCAATAAAAGAATTGTAAAAGTTACATAAAATTGTGTCACAGACATTGAAAGAAC
>OMNN01031199.1:6849-17727 GCA_900302755.1 Chromis chromis | reverse complement strand
AACAGTAGGAGTGTCATGATAACAGAGATTTTGTAGTCAGTACCACTGAAACTCTACGAGTAAATGGTAAAATGTTAAATGGTCTGCACTTATATAGCGCCTTTTTGTACCTTAGTGGTACCCAAGGCGCTTTACAATGTGTTTCACATTCACCCATTCACACACCAATGGCGACAGAGCTGCCATGCAAGGCGCTAATCTGCCATTGGGAGCAACTTGGGGTTCAGTGTCTTGCCCAAGGACACTTCGGCATGTGGGGGGGACCGGGGATCGAACTGCCAACCTTGCCATCAGTGGACAACCCGCTCTATCACCTGAGGCACAGCCTCCCTCGATAGTCTCGATACCAATTTAGATACTACGGCACAAAAAATACACCAATAAAATGAAAGGTTTTAACTTGGAATGGAGCCTCCAAGTAATATTAAATGACATTTCAACTCTTTTATGGTGGCAAAGCTTTTCTCCTGCAGTGCCCAGGTGCCTGATATATGTGAAAAGAAAAGCAACTAATAAACAGGTGCATTAAATATATACTTTCTTTTAGCTTTATAAAAAATTTTAATGTAGCCTTCAAGCTTTTAAAACAATACTGTGTTATGAAACCCACTTATCCAGTTTCCTTATGAGGTTTGTTATGGTATGTGAGTTCATGTCATGTTTTCTGAGCAAAGCTTCAGATATAGTTGACTGTGTGTGGTGACCTCCTGCTCAAAATATTCCTTATTCTGATGTTATGAAAAGACTATTAGGACGTTTCAGTTATCAGGTGCACCTCAATGAAAACCACAGAGGCTGCTGCACACAGCTGTGTGGTTTTGTTTATGGCCCAGGGTTGACCAATAGCAACAGATCTGCCAACTAATCATGGCACAGTTTTTTTTGTTTTCAAGTCTGGTTTCATCCAATGATTGACCTGAGTAATGCCAGTCAGGCAGGCCAGATGCTAATTAGTTGGTCATACCTTTGACCTGACACTTAGGTGTGAAAGTCTCAGGCCCCACACACCTACCCTCACCCTACCCCCCAGCCCCTTGAACATGGTCCGTTTCTGTCAATTTACGGCACAGGGAAATATTCAGTGCACAGCCTGTGATTTGCCAGGAACATGGTAGGTTTACTGCAATTCACAGTGCCGATAATCTGGCTTTTCATGCAGTGCAGAGAGCTAACACACACATACATACACTGCTATATGTTGAATGGCTAAACAGAAATGCTATCAGCAGCACCCAGTTCATGCTATGAGCTATTGAGACATAAACAAGCTAAGTTAGCCTTTGTTAGCATTGTGTTTGGAGCATTGCTACAACATTTGCAGATGACAAACAGTATTTTTTTTCATTTGCATCAGTCTCTGAGCTCTCTTGAAGGGATGGAACATCATTTGTCCAAAAGATATTCCCTCATTTGGTGTTTTGATGATGCTGGTGGAGAGCACTTTCTAAAACATTGGTCCCAAATCTGGTGACTATAAAGGCCCTACCATCTGATTCACATCATGTTCAAACCATTCAGTGACCCTTCCTGCCCTATGAATGGAGGCAATGTCATCCTGGAAGAGACCACCACCATCAGGACAGGATAAAGGTGATCACTCAGAGCAATTTTGTTCTGATTTGCAGCAAATAATGGAAGCAAAATGCTCCCGACATCACAACAGAGCCACCACATCCTCTCGCTGTAGGGGTTCAAGGTTCAGGTTATTTTTTGTCACCTTCCTGTAGTTGTCAAAGGAAATTGGGGAAAATGAGGTAGAGGTCGCAGGCTGATGTTAAATGGGCATTTCAAAAAGGTCAAGTTCGTCATAACAGAATAACTCGCAGAATTTGTTGAACATAACGGGCATTAATGACTCGGGGGGTGTTTTTTTCTCTTAAAAGTTACTCGGTGACATTTTGAATTCAGCAGACAAATGTTCATGCTGTCAGGACTTGTCTGAAATTTGAAATGTCAAGGCACAAGTCGTGAATCCTCAGCTCCACTCCCACCCGCCAGACTTTCCTCGAATCCTTCTCCACCCGTTTTTAACTGTCTTAAATTTTAAATGTGAGAAACTAGTCACCGATACACAATGACATTGAGCTCACTGCAATGAGTAAGCCTGATCAAGCACCGACAGATTTAGCTGCATGCTTGGTTATTCAAAGTGATGGAGCTGTGTTAAAGAAAAATCCCATCCTTGAACTCAGTGGAGTTTTTCTGTCTTTTGTGATGAAACATATTGTGGAGGTGTGCAGGCCACAGGATGAAACATTGACTTATCCTCACCTGTTGATCCTTTGTTTTTAATTAATTGTGGAGTAGTTAGGAGAGAGATGTCAGCCTCCAGGTGAGACGCTCAAACTGGCAAGTGCATCTAATTATGGAAAAGCATCCTAAATTGCCTGAGGAAGGTTTTTTAATGCCGTGCATGCTTGTGCTTTTTTTCAATCTTGTTTTTTTTTTTTTCAAAGAGCAGAGTAAAGTCCCTCAAGCTTTATGGCCTCTGCTCCTGTGTTTAGTTTCCTCGTCGCCCAGTATTTTTGCTCCGTCCACTTTCCTGTCATATTCTTTTTTACGTCCTCCTGCTTCTTTCCTTCTCCCACCCACCCGACCACACACACATGCATTAGATTACAGTAAAATCATTGCTGTCTCAGCTCAAAGTCCTCAGGCATTTCCTAGAAGAGGCAACCCCCTCCGAGACACTGAGTGTTTCTGTGTTTGTGGCTGCATGTGTCCTAAAATCTCCTAGAAAATAAATCCACTGAGGCTCGTGGCGCCTGAAGGAGAAGATGACGATCCTGCTAAACTAATTTTTCAATCTGACTAATGCAATAGCTTTGAAGATCATTTTAATATTTCAGTGAAGCTCCATGAGCATCCCTCATTTTAGTCGCCGAACACAAGCTTTCTTTCACAGTGACTAATCGTCTCAGTGTTTGTTTACCAGATGCATCATCGCTTCAATCTACATGCTAATGGTTTTAGTTACTGGATGCAAATCCCTGAGTGTATACACTATTTGTTCTGATGTGTATTGTTGAACTGCTGGAGGTGTAATATAAATGTTTGGTGTATATTCCAGTTGATTAATAACTTAATTAACTGACATGCTTAATTGGAGAAAGAAGTTTTTAGATCAACAGTGTGGATTAGAAGTATTAGTCCTAACTCAAGCAAAAATGCAGAAGGAAAATGTGCTTAAATTAACAAAATGTAAAAGAATGGCGTCTGTGACAGAGTTATTATGTGTGATATTTGATGGTTAAGACATGATTTAAATCTGGATACGATCCTCTTTGAAGTCGTCGTCTTGTGCAGTGATGCACAGCTCCCAGTGCTCCTGCCACTTTTGGAAAGCTCCCTGGATTTCCTGTTGTGACGACTTGCAAGTGCTCAGTGGTGATTTTACCATGAATGTCAAAGCAAACATCAAATTCTCTGTCAAACTGACTCAAGCGTCATGTCCAGGATCATCACTGGAGAGTCGGGTGTACGGCTACAACCCAGAGACTAAACAGCAGTGTTTAATGGAAAAGCTGGTTGTCTTCAGCATCGAAGAGGGTGTGTCAGGTCACAACATTCACAGGGTTGTGCACTGTAAATCTGTCTTCCACTGTAACATCCTGAGGCGTCTGAGAGTATATTCAGAACAAACGTCAACCAAACAACGCTAAAGTGAAGTTCAAGTTGACGGAAGACTGATTTGATACAGTGGTGCTTGGTGCACTTTACAGAACGGTAAGTTCAGGACACAAGGATCATTGGGAGCACAAGAAGACTATTTTAAAGGGGATGTTGGCCAAATTGTAATTAGCTTTTTATAAACACAGACTTTAAAGTTCTTCAAAACACCTAGTACATGTAATAGACTAAAATGATGGATGGAAACACTGAAGTGATGAATGTTAATCACCTGCACTTACTGTAAATAGTACTAATCTCTCTTATCAGCCAAAGGGCTTTCCATTTTACCAGTTATTCAGCCATTCATACTTAATTTTCTTGACATCCATTGGTTTCCATTTTTTACAACGTGGGTTTAAAACTTGTTCCAAATGGGATGTTGTTATCAAAATGCTGGTGGCCTCGAGGTTTTGAGACAGAAGCCATTTAGTCCCAAAGTCCCTTGTTCAAATTTGGCAAGGGTATTTCATTTCCCCATCTCTCCTCTTCACTTTCTGCCAACTCACTACTCACTGGGTTTAATAACTGCAAAAATGCTCTACAAGCTGTTGCAAGCAAAGGCCATTTGGAAACATCTCCTTGGTGCATTAAAAGCGAGTGTGCTACTAAAGTGTTGTACTCAAATGTAATCGGAGCTCAAAGTCCAGGTAACAAACAATAAGCAAACATATACTTTGAAATGAGGCGTGCTGGCATGAAGTGAAACCAGTAGTTTTTTTTTGGAAGAAGGCAAAGAAGGTCTATAAAATTTGGCAATGGCACTGATGTAAATGTTTAAATGTGTCCTGCACTCCTGCAGCAAGGTGAATAGTCATTGGAGGTCAGGTATTAAGTCATAATGAGCTACAAAATGCAAACACCTGAATAATCCTTGCTCTGACTTGTTTGATGGGGATCCTAAATTGTTGTAATGAGGCCATAATTTCAATTTTGAAAATGGAGTACCTGGAATACTTGTCTAAATGAGATTTTTATGCATTTTGTTCCTGATAGACCCAAAGGTCGTCTATATCATTCATGAAGGACATCAGGCTAACTTTTCCCATTGTGCTCTTGTTTTCAGTGGGGCTCCTCTGTCTACTTGTGTTATAAGAAGTCTGTGGCCAAAACCAACACAATAGCCTACAAAGCAGGTAAGCCTCCTAATCCCATAACTACTGGTGCACACAGATCCAAATACTGATGTGAACCTCTGACATATCAAATAACATGTTGCCTGTAAATGCTCTCCGTCTTTCCTCAGTTCTAATTATCGGCTTCTTGGGTGAGAAAAGATGAATAGTCAGAGTTTCGATAAACATGCAGTTATATGAACAATAAATTGAATCAGGTGCACTAAGAACTTCTCTTGAAGTTATAAATATTGCATTTAACATAGTGCCTGTTTGTGTATTCGCTGTAACTGTGTGTTTCCTCTGGTGAGGAGGTTCTCCTGCAGAGTACACTGGCTGCACCACTGCAGGTTCAGGCTTGTTGAAGCATGTTGATGCCTCAGAATTGGGGCGATGAGATAAGCCTCTGCATGCCGATATTATCCAGTGTTAAAGGGTTCAAATAGTTAGCTTATATTAATGCTAATATGAAGATCATTTCACATTCAATATGTCTGATTATCAGTGCCAAAAACACAGACAGATGATTGTCATTTCCCGATAATGCCGTTTGGCTCAGAGTTTGGCTCGGCCTGCGACTGGCTGGCTGACGTTTTGTTGTACACGTCTTGAATATGCAGCAGACTGTGAATGGGACGATCCTATCTGTTTCTCTCTCATGCTTTGGATGAGTCAGCCCACAGAAATGATTTTGGTTTTCAACAATACAGGCAGAGAAAATCCAGTCGGCATCAAGTTTATAAATGTGACAGTTTGATCCACAACTGAGCGAGATAGGTTTGTTTTGGTGGATACGTGGTTGTTGTTTTGGGATGAACTATTGTGAATGAGCACATTTAACTTTGAAGGAAGTGCATCTACACAACCTTCATCACTGTGCATGACATATTTGTGTAATTTGTAGAGAGCAGAACTGGCAGTGCCCTTCTCCTTTTACTAAATGAATTCTTAAAGCAGCATTATTTATTATATTTTTACATTGACGTAGTGTAATGTGAAAGGGGCTGCCTGATTGACACATTAAATCATAACTCTGCAGCTCAGCACAGCTCATTAACCTTTATTATATAACTGATTTGCTTTTGCGGCACATTTACTGTTTAGTTGTCAGTTGTATGCAACTGTTTTACAGCAACATTAGGCAACTAATTTCAGCAGTTAAGCTGAGTAATGATCTGATAGAGGTAGCAACTAGCTGGGGAAGAGAGTGGAGCATCTAACAACTACAGATGTTTTTCTCAGGAGATGGTGGAGACAAAACCAGAGCTAAAAGAAGAGTTAAAATCCCTGAGTTGCATTCATCAGTTTGGCTCAAACGCTTGGTTGCAAAAATATTAAGTCAAGTCGGTTTATTTATATAGCACATTTAAACACAACACATTAACTCAGGTGTTGTACACCATTAGACAAGCTATCAGATATATTAAAACTAATGAGTCAATTAAGAACCAGAACAAGTAAAACCAGCACAATGAAAGTAATGCAGATTATAGTATAATGAATTACCAAGCATTCATTAGGAACGTACACTCTGATGAAAAGTGAAATTGGATCTAAAGCCAGCTAATAAAAATCTGATACAGTTGGAAAGTGGTAGTGACTAATGTGTGTGTTTTGGGCTGTAGAGTCACATACATGTTCAGAACAAAGGTTTTGCTTTTTAGAATCTATTGTTCAATTCAATCAGTTCAATCAATTCAATTAACTTACACAAAATCCAGAGTGTCAGTCAGGTTTTATGTGGGTTTATGTGCCGGACTGAAGATTTAACACATTAATCAGTAAACATTACAGGTTTTGTTACCGCTAAGCTGGTGGTCCTGATTACCTTAAGTGTCAAACTATCCCTTTATGTTCAGATGTGCTCTGAAGTCACTGGTTGCTAACTGTAGTGGTAAGGCAGCCTTAAATATTAACTAGTAGTATTTAGTACACAGTTATTAATTACCTATGTTGTGTACAATTCAACTTTGTATCAACATTTTCCATTACTGCTGTGCAACTAGTGTAAGTACTTATCATCATTATTAAGTGAAGTCAACATGACATTGCAGCAATGAACTGTAAATGCATTTCTCCATCAGTGGAGTGAAACAGTGCTTCACATTTGGTCCGATAGGTGTTTCAGTTGGGCTTAACAATTTGGGGAAAATATCTTAACTGTGATTTCTGTGACGGATGCTGTGATTGTGATGCAGCACGTCAGTTCAGTCTTAGATTTATAGATCAGATACAGATCAGAAGTGCGAACATGCCACACGGAGGTCGACATATAACATATAAAACCACTGACATGACGATTTCAACTCTTGGGTCAGACGTGTAGCAGAATATACGAGATGTGTTAAATAATGAGACTGGACTTGGTTCAGTCCGACCACATGCCTGAATCACGCACTATACATTAATCAGTGGGCCAACATAAACAACACCTTTAATAAAACTGAATCAGAGCATCAGTCTTTTTTTTTTTTTTGGCCTTTTATGCCTTTATTGGATAGGACAGTGGATAGAGTCGGAAACAGGAAAGAGTGGGGAAGGACATGCAGTAAACGCCCGAGGTTGGAATCGAACCCGGGACAGCCGCTACGCCTTAGCACTTGGGTCACGCGACATATCCGTTAGGCTATCGGGGCGCCCCATGAGCATCAGTCTAAATATGCTGTTGGCATTTGTGATTGAATTGTTTCAAACATAAAAGCTTCTTATTTTAATTATTAATTATGATTAATTAGCCCTATTTTATAATATCAGTGCTGATATAGAGAGCGCATCAGCAGCAGGTATGACACATAATTATGTTGATATTATGTTGTTGTTCTTTGAATCTCATAACAGACAACCGTTTCATAATAACAAATAAGAGCATCTTATTCTCATATGGACATAAATATCTACAACTAATAAAAAAGTAAATATTAGAGCACTTAACAACAGTGTTTCTCAGCAGCATCTCCCACTTACTAGTCTGATAAACATATTAGCGTCTGACGTTGCTGTCAATGTATTGTGTCACTTTCTGTTCCTCATCTGCTGTTTAAAGATTTATCTGAGCTCATATGCAAAATGGAAAATGAGCCATTAGCAGAGGAAGCTAGTCAATAGCTGCTGCAGACTGACCCAACGTATCCCCTGTTAGCTATTCTTTAGTAAGGTCATACAAGTTTATTTGTATAGCACATGTTTTCAACAGCAAGGCAATTCAAAGTGCTCCACATAAAACATAAAGAGCATCAAGACAAAGTGCAAAAGGAACATAAAGAAATACTAAAAAACACATTTTAACACAATTCAAAGAGTTAAGTAGAGAATATAAAAGTCAAAGTTACAGTGCATTTTAAGATATTCAGAAGGCTTAGATTTGCTTTAATGAAAGGCAAACTGGAAAGTCCTCAGCCTTGATTTAAAAGAACTGAGAGTTTATTACAGTTATGTGGTGGGTAAAAACTGAAAGCTGCCTTCCTCTGCTTTAGTTTGACTTTGGGGACAGAAAAACGACCTGAGAGGTCTGGATGGTTCATAATGTAGCAGCAGGTCAGAAATGTATTGTAGCTGTAAACCATTCAGGGCTTTATAAATTTTAAATTCAATTCTTGCTTTTTCCGGTCTGTAGCTGTTTGATTGGTGATTGGTTGATGTCAATTATGTCAGAAATGGCATTGAATTGGTTAATAATGTGTCGATAACTAGTAAAAACTCTGCGCTGTCGTTCAAGTTGCTGATTAAACCTTTATGTCACTGCAATTTTTGTTTATTTCCTCCGCAGGGTTATGATGTAGCTACGCACTTGAGGGTGTTTTAATAATGAATAACTGTGTCAGATTTTTTTTGTGAAGTGTCTAATGATGCTTCATCTTATGAAATGTATATTAATATTCATATAGTAGTTCATCATTCCCTTGAAGAATGTAAAATAGCATTTTAAATGTATAAATTCACAGCATTTAACATAAATATATTATAAAACGAATGTTTGATGCTGGTTTGAAGGGCTGTCACCGGGGAGAGATTTATTTCTTACACACAAAATGTGTTTGTGCTGCTTGTATAGTAGAACCTTTTAGCCAAAGTTAGATGTAGCATAGAGTTGAAAACAAAAGTGCACTAAATAACTCCTTTCTTATTTGTGTCCGCCGACAGTGACTAATTACCCAAAGGCCCATTTAGTGTGGACTGATTGCCTATTATACAGCCAGGCGTTTCCAGCGACACGCTGACTCAATAAAGCAGTACATTATCATTGTGATTGGAGTACACTGAACTTGTTTTCTTTCATTTTCAGCTTATTGGAAAGGCGATTTTGCATCTACATTAGCTTTTAATTGGTATTCACAGGGGACGTTTGCCCTTAGCTGCTCTCTAAATTGAGTTCTCAGTTTGTTTTGTTTTTTCTGCTTTCCTTTAGGTTTATTCAGCAGATATCCAGAGGAGGACTATGAGTCTTTCCCTCTGCCAGAGTCTGTCCCTCTCTTCTGCCTTCCCATGGGGGCCAATATCGAGTGCTGGCCGGCTAACACCAAATACTCCCTCCCTGTTTTTTCCACTTTTGTCCTCACCGGAGCCTCTGGAGAAAAGGTAAGACAGATGAATGGGTAAATTCACTTCCTGTCCTCCTCACTCATCCAGGCGTCTAACAGACATGTCGGCAGCAGCAGCAGCAGATACGAGAAGCTGCCAGCGACTGTTAGACCTCACCAACAGACTGCAACTGTCATCTACACAGCTGACGTGACCACAGACTAACACACTACTGTGGGGCACAAGAAAACCACAATGTGCTGTATGCCAGGAGGAAAAGTGGGTCAGGCACGCTGCCATTGTCTGGCGAAAACCTTGTAACTCCATATCTAGGGTTTCCTTTTTTAGAGCAGGCATTTGGGATGAAAAAAAATCGATGAAGCACTAAAATAGTAAATGCATTACCACTGCATTAACAACAAGGTTGGTTCTTTTTGTATCTTGGAAAACTAGCATTGAGCTAGTAGTTTTTCCCAAACAACAACAACGCAATACTCTGCCTGTCTTAATCACCCACTGGCTTACATGCATGCACAGATTAGCAACATGGAGTTACTTGCACACTAGTTTGCCAGGGATTTTAGTATCTCGGTTAGGGCTATTAATGATTATTGGTTAAGTGATAGATTGCAGTTCAATAGTACATTAACTGATAAAGCAGACGAAGGACATGCATGCCAGAAAAAGGTAGAGACCTGAACTATGTGCTGAAACACAATCGTGATTGAAAGCAAATAACATCCAAACCCTGCTGGTGTTTAATAGCAGCGGCTCTGCTGAACAAGGTCAGTTAGAGGTCAGAGATGATCAGCTGGGCCAAACCGTGCTGCTGTTGATCAGTCAAGTTTGTGTGTACAGGTGTGTGAATGAAGGGTCTGCTGTAACACATGCAGGAGGATATTAGTGTGTATGTTGAGCTGTCTTTTACTGGCCAAGGTCAGAATGAAACCCAGCAGGACTCTGGCAGTCTGCAGTCCGAGTAAAAACCTGTTGGCCACGTGTGAATGAAGGAATGAAACAGTGTTGAAGCAGTCATTCTTATTGGTAACTGGCCACCTACTACTGTGTGTAACCTTAAACTTAGTGGTGCAAGAAGAATCAGAAATAGTCGCTCTCTTTATGCACAATGGCCCCTTCCATGGTAAGTACACCATGTGCTGTTGGATGTCTGTTACTGATGCATTAACATAGGGCTGGGCGATATGGCCCAAAAGTCATATCCCGATATATTTAGGCTGAATATCGATATACGATATATATCCCGATATTTTTTCCGCAAAGTGAGAGCAAATGTTCAGTTAAAGTCAAAGCCAAATATGACATGTCACAAGTAGTTTTATTGAAACCGGCTCAAACATTAAAGTGGTAAACACATCAGTGCATCACTAATTCTTATCCAATCATCTAATAAATATGGTTATGAAATATACCATTCTGTATTGTAAGTGATTTTACTTTTAGCACTTTTAAGTTTTGTGCCTTATTCATTTATTTAACTTTTATTTAATTCTATTCAATTTTTCAACGGAGTCCTGGCCAGGACCCCCCGCCCCCCTTTCGACGCGCTCCTGCTGCG
>OMNN01031198.1:0-11158 GCA_900302755.1 Chromis chromis | reverse complement strand
TATTAGTCTTCATACTCTCACTATGGATCATTGTGTTGTCTTTAAGATCCATTCATGGTAATTTACAGTGTAACTGATTCTGTGATCTGTCATCCAGTTCATGAAAACTCAGAACTTAAAGTAAAGTACCTCGGAAACGCCAATCATATTTTCTCGACACACCTAGAAAATATCCCAGAGAATCTTAAATGTTAATTGGTCTGCACTTATATAGCACCTTTCTACCTTAGTGGTACTCAAAGTGCTTTACAATGTGTTTCTCATTCACCCATTCACACACACATTATTCACACACCAATGGTGATAGACTTCCATGCAAGGTTCCTGCCTGCCATAGGGAGCAACTTGGGGTTCAGTGTCTTGCCCAAGGACACTTTGACATGCAGAGGGGGATCGAACCGCCAACCTTGCGATCAGTGTACAAACCGCTCTACCACCTGATCCAGACAGTTTGTGTGCCAAACTCACAATACATCTATTTCATGTACTTTGCTCTTCAATTTCAAACCTATTAGGCAATCTGAAATGTCCATATTAATAAAACCTTACTGCAATGGAAACAGATAATAACAGCTTCAAGTTTAATGATATTCACCAATAATGGAATCCGAATTATTTCCCCCCACAAAATGTTATGAGGAGCTGAAGTTAGTTTCTTCCAGCTGTTTGGAACTACTGGCTCAGAGTTTGTTTTATACCTGCAGCATCAGACAGCAGCAGGATCCATATGAGCGTCCCCAAAGAGAGACAGTTGCACACATTTGCACACAGAGCAACAGCTTCAGTAACTCAGTTCAATTCTGATCATTATAAATTATGTGGAGAGAGCATGGATAGAGGGTTAGTCTGAGCCAGGATCCGACAGCAGGTCACACTGACAGAGGTAGGATCCACGAGTGTCTCCAAAGAGAGAGAGCAGCATGCATTTACACATGGAGCAGCAGTAGTAACTTCATTAATTAGGTTTAACTATAAATTATCCCAACATGGAGAAAGGGTCGATCAGGATCTAACAGCAGGTCACACTGTGAACAGACAGGTCATCCCAGTTTATCAGCTGCAGTTAAATGTTTTGTTCCATCGTAGCAGTCCTCAGGATGAGTCCTGAGCTTTAAGTTTCACTGTTTAAGAAACCAGAAATAAACTGAGCTGTTTGTTAACCGCACACCTTGATCAAATGCTATTAGTTTAGATGTAGCCTGTTATTTCATCATTATATATTACACATCACTTGGTGTATTATCTAGTCTTGAGTGAATGACAGATATCACATGGGGCTCCCCGCTACTGTGGTGGGTACATCTGAATGCAGCCATGAGGAACATTAATGGGAAAGTGACCTCTGTGTGAAAGGGGCTTGAATGACTAGAACGCCGTCTCTTTAACAGATTAATGAACCCAGCAATGCTCCATGTCCCATGTCTGAAAGAAGCTTTACATTCATGACTTGGACACAAATACAGAAATGATATGCCCAAATAAATTGTAAAGGTGACGTGTGTCTGCTGGATGTGGAAGGTCAGTTTTAGCTGAAGAATGGTCTGATTGCACCTCATTATTTTTCTGCTATAGGGGAAAAATGCTCTGGCATGTTCACATGTCTTTGAACCAATCACAATTGTCTTGTGCGGTGCAAAGCCTGGAATATAGCAACTAGGCCCCTGTAAAATAGTGGTAGGGGGATTGTTTTGCATGCAGGGAGGTCAGCACTGTCATTAAAATGGCTATTCACTGAAAACGCACATCACAACTATTGACTTTGTTTTGTTTTGTTTCTATGTGGTACACAGTTTGCTAAATGCACTGTGAGAAAATTTTAAATTAAATTTGTTAAAGTAATGCAATAGGAATACCCTACATCTCATTTTAGAAACAAACTACTCTGCAGGTTTTACACGTGACCAAAATCCCTCCAAACCTTACCCGTCATGTCTGATGAAGTCACTTATGAGCAGCCTGTCATGGTGTAATCCCAGCCCAGACAGGGTCTTACCTGAGATTCATAGGGCAGAAAGGCGATGTGGATCTCAGTCAAGGCCTTCATGGCTTTGGAGGCGCGGGATTTGGTCAACAATCCAAACAAGGAGTCGGGGATTGCTGCAGGGAACCACAGAAAACATGGTGACTGACCGATACCATTGGTAATTAGATAAAATCATTTTTATATAGTACCAGTCATAAGTTTGGACACACCTTCTCATTCAATGGTTTTTATTGATTTTAATTATTTTCTACATTGTAGATTAATACTGAATACATCAACTATGAAAGAACACACATGGAATTATGTAGTAAACAGAAAGTGTTAAACAAACCAGAATATGTTTTATATTTTAGATTCTTTTGCTTTGATGACAGCTTTACACACTCTTGACATTCTCTCAATCAGCTTCATGTTTTATATTTTAGGTTCTTTTGCTTTGATGACAGCTTTACACACTCTTGGCATTCTCTCAATCAGCTTCATGAGGTCGTCTCCTGGAATGGTTTTGAATTAACAGGTGTGCCTTGTCAAGAGTCTATTTGTGGAATGACTTGCCTTCTTAATGTGTTTGAAACCATCAGTTGTGTTGTACAGAGGTAGGGTTAGTCCACAGTGGATAGTCCTATCTGACTACTGTTGTAATCCATAGTATGGCAAGAACCACTCAACTCAGTAAAGAGAAACGACAATCCATCATTACTTTAAGACATGAAGGTCAGTTGATCTGGAAAATTCCAAGAACTTTGAATGTATCCTCAAGTGCAGTCGCAAAAACCATCAAACGCTCTGATGAAACTGGCTCTGATGAGGACCGCCCCAGGAAAGGAAGACCAAGAGTTACCTCTGCTTCAGAGGATAAGTTCATTAGAGTTACCAGCCTCAGAAACAGCAAATGAACAGCACCTCAGATTAGAGCCCACATAAATCCTTCACAGAGTTCAAGTAGCAGACAAATGTCAACATCAACTGTTCAGAGGAGACTGTGTGAATCAGGCCTTCATGGTGGAATTGGTACAAAGAAGCCACTACTGAGGATGAACAACAAGAAGAAGAGAAACACAAGGAATGGACATTAGACCAGTGGAGATCTGTTCTTTGGTCTGATGAGTCCAAGTTTGAGATGTTTGCTTCCAACTGTCTTTGTGAGACCAGAGAAGGTGAGCTGATGGTTCTGCATGTGTGGTTCCCACTGTCAAGCATGGAGGAGGAGGTGTGATGGTGGGGGGGCTTTGCTGGTGACACTGTTGGTGACTGATTCAAAATTCAAGGCACACTTAACCAGCATGACTACCACAGCATTCTGCAGTGCCATGCCATCCAATCTGGTTTTACTGGGACCATCATTTGTTCTTCAACCAGACAATGAGCCCAAACCCACCTCCAGGCTATGTAAGGGCTGTTTGACCAAGAAGGAAAGTAAAGGAGTGCTGCGTCACATGACCTGGCCTCCACAATCACCCGACCTAAAACCAGTTGAGATGGTTTGGGATGAGTTGGACCGCAGAGTGAAGGAAAAGCAGCCAACAAGTGCTCAGCACCTCTGGGAAGTCCTTCAAGACTGTTGGAAAACCATTCCAGGAGACGACCTCATGAAGCTGATAGAGAGAATGCCAAGAGTGTAAAGCTGTCATCAAAGCAAAAGGGGGCTACTTTAAAGAATCTAAACTATAAAACATATTCTGGTTTGTTTAACACTTTTGTGTTTACTACATAATCCCATATGTGTTCTTTCATAGTTTTGATGTCTTCAGTATTAATCTACTATGTAGAAAATAATTCAAATAAATAAAAAGCATTGAATGAGAAGGTGTGTCCTAACTTTTGTCTGGTACTGTAAATGTAACAACATACACATTCTGACCAATGTCAGCATCAGCATTCCTGGTTTACCTTTGCATTTTTGGGACCTGTCTTGCTGCTATTAAGCAAGGTTCATGTTCCATTCTTAGCACAAGGAATGTTTGGCCTGATAAAAGCCTTTCTACGGGACACAGTGCTCTTTCCCCTGGAATTTATATTCAGTGATCAGCCACAACATCAAAACCATCTGCCAAATATTGTGGTGGTCACCTTTGCTGTCAAAACAGTTCTGACCCATTGGGCCATGGACACAGGACCTCTGTGTCCTGTGGTGTTTGGTCCTGTGAGGCCTCTGTGGATTGTGGATCATAGATGATAACTCAGATTGGAATTTGGGGAGTTTGGAGGACAGGTCAACACTTTGGGCTCTTTGTTATGTTCTTTGCACCACTCCTGAGCAGTGATGCAGCACATATTGTCCTGCTGTGAAAGGCTGCTGGTCTACAACAATGTTTATGTAGGTGCTACATGTCAAAGTAACATCCACAAGAATGTCAGGATCCAAGGCTTCCCAGCAGAAAACGATGTTGTAACAAGATAATCATTGTTACTCACTTCATCTGTCAGTGGTTTAGATTTTTTGGCTGATCAGTGAAGACTCTTCACTGAACAAATGAATTTCTGTCAAGTATACAGTACTATTCTTAAATAGGTGCCAGAGAATCCATGTCACGTGTGCATTTCCCTGCTCTCTATGAGATTGTGTCCTGCTGTGTGTCTTTCAGGCGCTTTGTGAAGACCAGCCGTTGTCCCCTGGTTTTCATAGTTTCAGACAGTCTGAGTGGAGACAGCAGCTCACGCTTCCTTTTTCCCAGAGAGATCCAGGAGGAACTGGACATCAGCAGCATCAGGTTGAAGACATGCACACTGCTGGCTGTGACAGAGATGTTATGAATACCCACATAAGATCCCAGAGACACCTGTTAGATATATCACCATCCCAGGTTTTGACTGAGCACTGTGGATTTTATTGCAATCTAGTCTATTCAGCACTGAATGTACTAACGGAGCAGCTAATTACACAGTCAGCCCCTGGACTGAACCCACTACTGACCAGCATCCAAATACACACTGTAAATGAAACAGCTGGACTTCTTTGAGGTCACTAAACTCAAGAAAAACATATTACAAAGAGACAGTGACAACAAGGTGCTACAGATGGTGTTGATACTATTAAATTCAAATGCATGTAAACACACATTTGAATGTCTTCACCAAACAAAGAAAAGTATAATTCTTGGTTGTAGTGATTAAACAGTTTAGTAATGGTCAAGTTCAAGTTGGATATATACAGACCAACGCTCTGTCAGTAATTCGGCTGCAGTAGAGTCATGTTTCTTTTAATCACCACAGTGCTTTAGGGTTGTGTGAATCCCATCTGACAGAAACGATTGAAATACAGATGCCACAGTTCTAATTTCCCTAATGTTCTAATAATATTTATTATTAGATGACTTTAATCTTCACTGTACTTGTTTATTTTAATTTGCAAACTCAGCCACTCTTCCAACCTTGTGGCTAGATCAAATCAGAATAATTTGTATTTCTTTGCCACTAATTCATTACTACAACAACAGACCTATCTCACACTCTGCTGAGTGAGTAGCAACCTTGTTCTACTGATGGAGTTAGTGCTGTGGAAATGTACAGCAACTTTAACATGTGAGCCTTTTTACTGTCGTACAGCTAATTGTTTTACTACTTAATGTAGTGGTCTTTACATGTTGATATTATTTGATATTACTTCCGTCTTGATTTGTGTCCTGAACATTGTTAAGTGTATCTCTGCTTCCAGCTTTAATCCGGTGGCTCCAACAACAATGTTGAAGGTCCTGACTTGCATTTCAACCTTGGAAGCGAAAAAGGTGAGAGAAATCCTTGCAGTAGATTACCAATTCTGATGTGATGTTGTGTTTCCTACATTGTATTTTCCTGTATTTCGAAGCAGAGCTGTGGGAGGATGCGTGTCCCAGACCAGGCATTGTTGGAAACGCTGTGCTCAGGAAGCTCAGGAGATGTTCGCAGTGCCATCAACAGTCTCCAGTTTTCCTCCCTCGCAGGTCAGGAGTAAATCTACACACACACTATTCCACCTCAGAGTTAATTAGGAGCGTACACATGCAAACCGCTTCATTTGCTATTAATCCTGTTAGATGTTGATCACTTTGCTCATCATTGTAACTTTTCAGACACATCACTGGAACAGGGGTTGTGGAGGATGAAGAAGGACAGGCCTGTCATGTCGCTGGGCAGAGTTGTTTCCAGATCCAACCAAAGGAAGAAAAAGTCAAAACAGCCAAAGGAGCAGGAAGAGGAGCAGGCCATTGGAGGGAAAGATGCTTCTCTGTTCCTTTTCAGAGCACTGGGAAAGATCCTGCACTGCAAACGTGAGTGACATCTCCCTAGCCCATTTCGGACATGGGATATGGAACAGTGCTAGCTTTAGCAATCCAGTGAAGTTATGCTTTCTAGTCATCTCACCATCAGTTACTTATTGTAGTTATTGAAAGTGATCCAGACTTTTTACTAGGTTCGACCCAGTAAGTCTTTTTGCTAGGTTTGTTTCTTGTATGATCTGTGCAATAATGAGTCTGAAACTAAATGTATCCAACCTCAAGTATTGTATGTGCATTAAAGCCGCATATGCCTTATTCCTCTGTACCACAGAGCTTGAAGATCTTGATGTATAAAAACTAAAAATACATAATTTTTTAAGCATAACTCAGCTGTGTATCCTGTGTCACTCATATTGCACTGGGTGACACCATCCTTCATTATCATGTACAAACACACTGTAGTTTGTTTTGCATCAAATGTGGATCAATCTGCCACTAAAAATAGTCTGCAACGAATCCTTTAGACGTTTCGTAAGAACTTATCCAAGGCCTTAAAGATGAAACTCCTAAGGTTTCAGTGATTTCTAGGAATATAAACTGTCATGAGATGACAGAGGAATCTGATATAGAGCATGCTGATCATTGCAGGAGTGTCAACAGACCCCTTTGCTAGAATGAGCACCTCAAGAAGCATGATTTCCAGTGTGTGATCAACCAAAAAGTCAGGTTTCTGCCAGTGCAATTTACTTTTTAAAAGATCCTTGCTTCAGCGAGCACCTGATTGGTTCCACGGCTGACTGCTGCATTGTGGCTTTGATAGATCAAATGGCAGATAGATGGTTGTTTTTCTTCATCAGGAGGGATTCATGAAGATGCTGAAGCATCAGAAGGTGTCCCAGGAGCTGGTCTACCATCTCACCTGTCGCATCATTACAGAGAACCATTGCTAGTAGACCCTGAGGTACAAACATGCTTTTTTACTTTACTTAAACAGACAACAAACAGCTGTTTTAGAACACTCAGAATTTCTGTCTGTCTTTTTGCTCAGTTAGTTGTTGAGCGTTCACACATGTCGGGAGAGTTCTTCAACCTGTACCTCCACCAGAACTACCTGGACTTCTTCTCTGAGGTGGCGGATGTGGACAGAGCCAGCGAGTATCTGTCTGATGCTGACCTCCTCACTGCTGACTGGACGGTCAGTCTGTCACTACATAACTAATACAGCTAATTACAGTCCTTTGATCAGTAGATTCTGAAGTGAAATGTTTCTGTTGTCAGCATTCTATATTGAAGGCTTTGCTTTCACATTAATATGGCATAAGACTTTTAAAGCTGACAGAACGTTTGGACCTGTGTGTGTTTGGGTTGGGGTTAGTGTGTTTACCAATGTTAGCAGTCTTTTGGATTGTAAATGGAACTACACTAAAATAACCCAGATGAGAAAATGATGTAAGTAAGGATTAAGGTGGTACTACAGTGGCAACATGTGAGTAGCATGTGGTAGAGTAGAGGGTCACTTCTTGAATTGATCTATTTAGTATTGGCACTGTCTGTGTAGAAAGAAACCCACGGTGGATTGGATGAACTATAATCTGTGTCATCTGTATAAAGGGCTGTGTTGTGTTTTTTTCAGAGTCGCAGCACCATGGGGGATTATGGGTATTCAGTGGCTACCAGGGGGCTCCTTCACTCAAACTCCCACCAAGTTCATGTAGGCTTCAGACCACTGCACAAACCCAACTGGTTGATGGTCAACAAGAAGGTATGACATTCGGGGGCTCTGTCGTAGCAGCAGTTTAGGTTATAGGACATGTCTATAGATTTCTGTTTCTGTTTTTATATGTTTCTGTTTATATATATAATTCTGTATGTTTATTTTTGTTGATAAAACAGTCTGAAATACAAGTGAAAATGTACTTTTACTTGTAAAAACATTTCAAAATATACATACACTTTCAACTTTTCTGAGCTTTTATTCCTAAAATATGCACACCAGTTTTCCGATCACCATTTACCAGGTTTTAAACCTGGAAAACAAACTAATAGACCTGGACAATTGTGACAGATATTAAACTGTGTCGGTGAATCACTGTAAGAAGAAACCTAAACAACCTTTGGTAAATTAAATGTTACGTACATGCTTAAAATCGATTTATAAAAAATAATCAAAAAGAATGTTTCTTAGATCATAAAGTTTGATATGGCTGACTAAAAACTATTTAGCAGCGTTAAGGATCATCTGATTGTGACGTATGTCATGTGTGTGGCCTGTAGAAGTAGATTTGTAATGTACCAACCGCAGATGTGAGTCTAATAAGACTGATGTTGTTCCTGTCAGCATCGGGAGAACTGCCTGGCCGCCCAGTTCCTGTTCAGGAGCTTCTGCCTAACACCAATCAGCATGCAGACCGAACTGCTGCCATACCTGGCCAAACTCACCAACCCTATGAGTAATCAAGGTAACACACACACGGACACACTACAACTACTGATAGTTTTGAAAAGATTTAGGAAATGGTGTGATTGCTGTTAAACATCGGCCTCTTAATTGTAAAGCTTCCAAGATAATACATACTTAAGGCATTGTAGATTGATTGTAGTACCTGGTTTCACCTCCATGTGGAGCCGCTTACCGTTTAATACTGCATCAACCAGAGGAGGCGGGCAATTCTGTGTTGGCAAGCAGAGAGCATTGTGGGGGTTTAGCTAGTAAAAGGACACCATGACAAAGTCTCTGTGACTTAATGACTTCTGACCAGAGCATAAATGTCCCGTGTGCTCAGTTTGTATTACCAATTAATTAATCATTGATTGATTAAACTGCATTTATTAAGAACATTATTCAAATGTATGACACCTGTGTGACAGCGGATGTAAACAAAGGATCGGGCTTGGATTTGTGCCACAACTGATCTGTTAAAAATGGTCTTGCTCAAGATAGGACATCCCAGATTATGACCATTAAATCCTTTGTGGCATTTCATAATAATCAGCGGAGCTTTGAGAACTTGTTTGGGTGAGTGTGTCTGTTGATGTCGATTCATTATTCTAAGTGTTCTGTGCTTCACTGTGTCTTCCAGCTCAGATAACGTTTATCCAGGATGTGGGTCAGATGGTATTGAGGAGATTTCCTGGCAGGTACAGCACATGGTTTACATTCCAATATTGCAGTTAGACTCAAGAATGTCTGGGAGTCATCATGACCTGCAATTCATGTGGCCTAAACAGCACCAGTCTGTACTATAGTGAAAGACCACAGCTAGAATCAAATCGTGGATGTTAATATTACACAATGTTCATTTTACCAGGTTCATTTAAATTCAACCACTAAAAGAGTACTGAATGTCTTTGACAAGATAACCTTAGATCAGGTTGACTTGCTTTGTTTTTACTTTTACTGGGTTTTTAAAAGGACTTCAACATTTGTAATGGCTAATTACTTAGTTGTCTGGTGTCGGATGTAGATGTCCTCCTTTATCTTTCTCCAGTCATCCACTAACTCTGTGACGGCGTATATTCGACTTTACCTTTGATCTCTGTCTTAATTTTTCTCTTTGATCTTTGTGTTGCAGATTAAAACTGGAGACTCTGACAGACAAAGAGCCTGGCAAGCTGGAGAGAGCCAGTGAGGAGGAGGAAGATGAAGGTCATTGTGGAGTTGAGGAAGGTCTTCCAGACAGTCAGCCCCAACCTATTACAAACCAAGTCCTTTTGATGGATGAGAACCTGATCATAGAGGAGTATAACAGTGACTAACACACAGCTCTGCTTTCAGCCACCATGATACTGCCTGTTTCACTCGTTCAAGTTTTTTGTTGCGTGGATGTTTTGTTTAAATTCAGTTATGGGTTAGTGCCATGTGAAAATACTAAATTAGTTCTCATTTTGTGAGGGAAAAGATTTTTCGGAAATCTGACTGCAATCTTTGGGACTTCTTCACAATTGTAAAATTAAATTCCAGATCTCCAATAATCCTTCATGAGGCCCTAACCCTCCAGGATGATGATGACTGGTGTGATCGTTCTGGTATTACCAGTATGTCTGCCTCATTGAGGTGTCATTTGTAGAGAATGGTTATTTTTCAAACAAGCTTATTGTCTCAAAGAACCTGACTTAAAGTAATTCTGCAACTTGACAAAAGCTAATAATATAATCTAGTCAGTATTTATATTTGTGCATTTTCAGCACTTGGTTTTTGTACTTCACATCTTTTATTTTTTTTCTGACTGACTGTTGAGCCTGCAGTATGGAGATCTGTCCAGGAACAAGCACAGCGTTTGAAAAATAAGAAATGTTCTGTAATAATATTCCATTGCTTATTCAGCGGAATGTTAGAAATCTAAATAAGAATGTGATTAAAATAATGTGTGAAAAGCTGATGGCAGGACTCTTTTCTTGAACATGATCTTGTTTTTACACTCTCCCTTCACACACCCCTTGTTCCAATATTTACTCTCCAGTTTCTCCTGAAGCTGTTTAAACATTCCCTCTGGTGACGGTGACGCACTGACTATCTGCAGTTGGAATAACTCACTAAACGACTTTCAACTTAAAGGCAGGAAATGATTCCTCCTTCAACAGTGTATTCAGCTGTACTAACTAATGCATTACATGTTTTTAAAAAGGTACGTTGACATTTTATTTTTAAATTGTGCAATTTAAGATTTCTCACTTTCGTTTTGTTTGTTATGATTTAGTTTTTATATGCTGTTATTATATAAGTTAGTTATTTCCAGCGTCATGCCGTGTGTGTATGTGTGTGTGTGTGTGTGTGTGTGTGTGTGTGTAGCATATGAAGGGAATCTGAAGGAAAGACAGGAGGCAGTTGGGTGTTACTGCTTGTAACTTGACTTTTGAGGTTTGAGTCACCTTGTAGTTTGTGGTAATGTTGTTTCAGCTCTCGCATCAGGTAACACTCGGTTATCTCATGTTTCTATAGGATTAAACCTTTGTGTTCGTGTTGGAGGCATTTGGAAAG
>OMNN01031194.1:0-17683 GCA_900302755.1 Chromis chromis | reverse complement strand
TTCACCATTCTTTGACTCTTAATACACATACTTTTCTTTCAAATAACAGCAAATATCTACAAAATAATTACTTTTTAGCTAATTTAATTAGAGTAAAACTGTATTATTTTATGGTTTAACACTGTAAACCAAGAAATTACTATTTGAAAAAAATAATTTTTGATGTGGACATTATTTACAGTTTTGGCCTGTTTTTACAATCATTGTAAATAAATACCTTTTATTCTGTGATTTTTCTAGATACTATTTGTATTTTTTAAACTGAGAACAGCTGCAAAATAACAGTAAATTATGCAAAAAAATCACTTGAAAATGGTTAAAAAAAAAACATTCATTTTTTAGTGTGGTGACCTGTTTACACACTAAAGTAAGCTGGTTGTTCTGCTAAGTTCTCATCATTCTGAGCTCAAGGAGACATTCTCTAATAAGTAACAGCAGTGATCTGTGGGGTCCTCAGCTGCAGCAGAACCCGGGTCCTCAGAACCCCGTCTTCCTGCCCTCTGACCCCGGCTCTGATTGGCTGCTGGCCAAGATCTGGGTTCACAGCGCAGACTTCCAGTGTCACCAGCTGGTGTCGCACTACTTGAGGACACATGTGATGGGGGAGCTGTGCTGCGTGGCCACTCTGAGACAGCTGCCCCAGCTGCACCCGCTGCACCAGGTACAGCAACACAACACGGGATGACACCACACGTTATACAGCCACAGCTGGTCCACAAGGTCTCTATGTAGTCGTTCTGTGTCTTTCTGTGGCTGTTTTGTGTCTTCTTCTCATTGTTTTATGTTTGTTTTTGGTAATTTTGTGTCTCTGTGATCATTTTGTCTTTTTGTGGTTGTTTTGTGTCTACATGGTAACGTCGTGCCTATTTGTGGTTGTTTTGTGTCTACATGGTAACGTCGTGCCTATTTGTGGTTGTTTTGTGTCTACATGGTAACGTCGTGCCTATTTGTGGTTGTTTTGTGTCTTTCTGTGGTTGTTTTGTGTCTTTTTCTCGTTGATTTATGTTTGTTTTTGATAATTTTGTGTCTATGTGATCATTTTGTGTTTTTGTGGTTGTTTTGTGTCATTTTTTTGTCTTTTTGTGGTTGTTTTGTGTCTACATGCTAACGTTGTGCCTATTTGTGGTTGTTTTGTGTGTCTCTATGGTTATTTTGTGTCTTTTAAGTTATTTTGCGGCGTTTTGTGGTTGTTGTGTGTGATTTTGTGGTTGTTTTGTGTCTATTCTTTGTTGTTTCATGTCTTTTTGTGGTTGTTTTGTGTCTATTTTTGGTTATTAAGTGTTTCATCCAGATGTGCAGAATCGTGTTATTTCCTCCTCTCTGATTGGCTGGTTTTGTGTCCAGCTGTTGATGCCACACGTTAGGACGTCGCTGCAGATAAACCTGCATGCCCGAGCGTCTCTGCTGGCAGCTGACGGTGTGTTTGATAAGGTAAAACTTCACCTGTGACACAAACAATAGAGTTTAAGAAGATGATCCTAACAATGTAAAATGATTGTTTTTTGCCTTTTTGTTGTTGTTTTATGTCTTTTTGTTGTTGTTTTGCATCTCTTTATAGTTTGTCTCTTTGTGGTTGTTCTTGTGTCATATTGCTTTGTTTATTTATTTATTTTTTTTATGTCTTTTTGTTGTTTTGTCTATTTGTAGATGTTTGTAAGTCTTTTTTTTCTCTGATCTATTTGTCGTTGCTTTGTGTCGTCTTCTGGCTGTCTTGTGTCTTTCTGAGGTTATTTTGTAGTATCTAAACTGCAGATAAGAATAGTGATAGTTTTTCTCCTCGACCCTCCAGGCGATGGGCTCCGGTCTGAAGACTTTACCTGTCCTCCTGTCGCGGGCCTCGGCGAGGACCACCTACCGGTCCCTGTGCGTCCCAGATGATCTGAAGGACCGTGGCTTGGACAACTTGTCGCAGAGCTACTACGCTCAGGACGCACTGAGGATCTGGGACGTGCTGCACAGGTAAACAAACGCACCAGATCAGTCCAAGTGTGAGGAGACGTGAAAAAACACTTTTTCACCTGAGACATCCTCAAGATCACGGTTTGTGTGTGTGTCTGCGTGTGTGTGTGTGTGTGTGTGTGTGTGTGTGTGTGTGTGTGTGTGTGTGTGTGTGCGTGCGGCAGGTTTGTGGTCAGTTGGGTGAATGTGTATTACAGCAGAGACGATGACGTTCAGCTCGACTCGGAGCTTCAACACTGGATCAACGACATCAACACACACGGCTTCACACACAACTCAGGTTCTGCTTGTTTGTTTGTTTGTTTGTTGTTATAAATTGACCTGCTGTAGTTCGTGCACATCTGTTTACAAGTCTGAAAATATGTACACAGATTTTTGTAAATGTGAGTGCCTATTACTGTACATATGTACACAAATTTGTGTACATATGTACAGATATGAGCGTAAATGTGTACATGAAACTGTAACTGTTTACAAATCTCTAAATATGTGTACACATTTTTGTAAATTGTAAACTAATTAGTGGAAATCTGCTCAAAATTAGTAATGTGTATGCAAATCTGTTAATACAGTATGTACACAAATATTAAAATGTGCACACAAATCAGTTTAAATGTTACTCTAAGTTCTAAGTGTATATAGACAAATCTATAAATAAGTAAATATGTACACAAACTTTTTAAAATTAGTAATAAAGAAATGTATGCAGAAATATTACAATGCGTACTGTAAGCGTGTACTGTCTGTGCAGGTTTCCCTCAGTCCTTCAACACCAAAGCTGAAGTGTCCAAGTTTGTCACAATGATCATCTTCTCATGTTCGGCTCTGCACGCTGCTGTTAACTTCTCACAGGTGAGTCAGTAATATCCTTCATTATGGGACAGTGTCAGACCTAAATGCACTTGTTTAGTATCATGTTTAAATGTGTGAAGACGTTTAAGGTTGAGGAGCTCTAATGTGCATTTTTACCATTAGAACCATTAGTTTTGGTGTTTAATTTTTTTTCAAGCGGGTTGTTTGTTACAAACGTCAGACATGGAGGACAGACAGACATAAATAGAACAAAAGAACATCCTAGCATCCTGTCATAGCTACGTGTGTGACGTTTTTAACAAATCAAACCGTTTAGAAATCGATCGGAAATTCAGTGAATAATTCTACTTTAAGTTTGTGGAGTACCTCTTACCTCCATAGATGTCCATTCACTCCCTCCTCTGCTAGCCCTGTACCAAGATGGCGGCGCTTTAGGCACGTCTCTCCACAGTCAGTGCGACGTCTACATATATATGTCTATGGCAAAGACAATCTGGGAAAGAATAACTAGAGAACTGATGTTTTTATACAGTGGAGGCTAATTGGAGGATCAGGATCAGGTGACTAATTCAGTGCAGGTGAGGCAGCAGGAGGGACGACAAACCACAGCAGAGAAAACACAGAAATACAACAAAACACAGAAATACAACAAAACACAGAGGTGACAGCAGTGACAATTACAAGACTAGAATATTCACTGCGAAAGTAAAATCCTGGAAATTACAAATGACCATTTGTAAAAATACACATTTTTATGTTGACATTATAAACCGTTTTTTGCCTCTTTTAAAACATTTGTTTTTACCGTAATTTCATTCATGTCTTCAGTATAAAAAGGCCTCACATTGCTTTACTCTGAGAACATCTGGAACATCTGGAGCTGCCCTTTAACATCTTTTCCTTCCTCTGCTGCAGCTGGACTTTGCTCTCTGGATGCCCAACTGTCCGGCGGCCATGTTGCGTCCTCCTCCGCAGGTCAAAGGCGGCGTGACAGAAGACGACATCTTGTCCTTCCTGCCCGATGTGAACTCCACCTGTCGGGTCCTGATGACACTGATGATGCTGTCGCAGCCCGCCATCGACTTTGTGAGGCTTCGCCCACCCTGAAAAAACCAAATGCACCCCATGAAACAGTTCAGATCAGAGCTTTTCTATGGGAGTCATAATACTCCTGTTTGTAAAAAGTTTGTTTGTGGTGTGTATGCTAACCCTCTGAACCCTCCAAGCAGTTTCTAGGTGTTTTTTTGTTTCTGTCACAACTGTGGGCTTATTTTTCACTGCAATATAAAGTCCTGCACCTCTGTGGAAACAGAATGACCATGAGTAGAAGTCGAGAGAACTCAGAAATGTCGTCTGTGCAGTATGACACAGTTAAAATGCCATAAATCATTTAAAAAGTTACATTTCTTAGATTATTTACTGTACAAAAATTTAAAAAACCTGAAATCAACAAGTCCAATATTTGTTTTTAAGTAGAAAGAACTAATGACAAATGTCTTCTGTGCAGTATGATGCACTTATAATGTCATAAAATTAAAAACAAAACAAAATAAAAAACAAACAAAAAAATCCTCAAACTTTGATTATTTATTTAAAAAATTGAAAAAAACTGGAATCAACATGTCCAACATTTTTCCAAGTGTCTACATGTGTTACCAGTACTGGACTATATTTTTTCAACTTCTACAAGCTTTTTCACACTTCTCTGCACATCAACTCAATGTTTCACCATGTTGAATGTATCTTCCAACAGCTTGCTCTTCTGTATACTGTTTTTGAGCCATGCTGCATTTATTTTACAGATTTTCCTGCATGTCTTATTTTCCTCGCAATCTCTCTTGTTGTCTTCTCTCTGCTCTATGGAGACACAGCCTGCAGTTCATCTGAAAAATCTCAATTTTTGTCACTTGGCTGTTAGTCACAGCTGAGTCGTGGAGTCTCAGGTGCATTGAGAATCACAGAATGTTTTGTTTTTTACAGAATCTGGTTAGAGCCAATGGCTTATTTTAGGGAACAGCAAGTAGAATAAGATTTGTATAGCATATCACGACTTTGAGGTTAGAATTGGTAAAGTTTTCTAACATAACTTGCACATGATACATTCAAGGACTGTCAGAAAGTCAAATATGTGATGATTCTTCCTGTTTTAACAGTTCTGGATGATAAATGGTTTCACTTTGTGATTAAAAAAAAGACAAGCCTTTTAAACCTGCAGACAGGTTTTGAGGTTCAGAGGGTTAATCACTGAGTCACATTCAAAAATCAGTTTGTTATAGAATTTAAACATTTCTACGGCTTAATATCTTTATAAAGTAAAACCTATAACATCTTTGTACGTCTGAGCTGCAGATATTTAGTTTTTCTGCTTGATTTCACAGCTTGTTGCCATCACAGACTGTATATAAAGGTTGATGTAGCCTCCAGGTCTGAAAAGTGAATCAACTTAAACCTGTAACAGCCAGCAGGGCGGCGACTCCTCTGGCTGCACAAAGAGGTCCGAAAGTATAAAACGAGCCTATTTCTCACTTGATCTGTCAGTCCTGTATAGATTTTCCTAATTAGGTTATGGTTTCAATTGCTAGTTTTTAAGACTCCCTCAACTTGGCATGATGTTAATTTTGTAAATCATGGCCCCATTTAGACAAAAATAGACGATAAATCAGGGCATGTTTCAGAGCATGCGTCACTGTGGCTACGTCCATCTTTCACATACAGTCTGTGGTTGCTGTTTTATTCGTAATATAAAACCAGAGTGTTCGTCTCCCCCTGCAGGTTCCTCTGTGTCACTACAAGGAGTCCATCTTTGCAGATGGCGCCCACCGCAGGCTGGTGGAGGAGGTGCAGGCTCAACTCACTGCCATTTCTAAAGACATCGCCGAGCGCAACAGCCAGCTGGAGCTGCCGTATCCATACCTCTGCCCATCACACATCGAGAACAGCGTGGCCATTTAGTTTCATCCATGAGCAGTGATTATTGATAACAGGAGCGAAAATCCACGACCGCAACGAGCCATTATCATCACTGTCAATTAATCCATTCTACTGTTTGTTTAATCAAATCATTGCTGTGTGAAATGTCAGAAAACGTATCTAATGATTGATTGTTTTAGCTCATGATAACAAAGTGCCAGAACTGGAAGAAGTACTTTAAATACTTAAGTAAAAGTAGCAACATTCTTGCACTCAAAATTCAGTAAAAGTACAAAAATCAAAATCAACATTTATCATGGTTGTTGGATAAAAAAACTTGTTTATGTGCTTTAGTTTTATTTACTTGAATTTTCTTCATGTGATCAGTAGTTTTATTTTAATCTCCAATAATACACCATGATTTATTTTTTGACTATATTTTGTGTTAGTAATCTGAATCTAATCACTTGTAGTGAAGTAAAAAGTGCAATACTTAGGTCTGGATGTTGTGGAGTAGAAATATAAAGTGGAATAAAATCAAAGTAAAGTACTGGCATCTCAAAACTGTACAACTGCAGTTGCATACATGCCTGTAAACCTGAATAAACAAAGCAAATTCATAAAATTTAACACAAACCGACAAGTCAGTATACTTGCTTACAGTGAATCTTTGGATTCATTGGTTTTTCATGTTTAGTTTTATAGGATTTTAACCTTAATATTTAAATTTGTTCGGTACATTTATATACTTAATAATGTTGTAGCCTTGATATTTAATGTAGTCCCACAAATTAGTATTTGATCTAATATTACTTAACAGTGATATTTCAACTTGTGGAAACCACTTTGGCTCTGATGTTTTGAATGTGCTGTTTAAATAATAGTGACTTGATGTTTAACACTGCAGCTTGTTTTGAAGATAATGAAAATTAAATGTTGTGACTATGAGAATCATGAAGCCGAGCTGTAATTTCATGAGTAAAAACAAAAATAAAAGCACCTTGAGCTTTGCTTTTCTCAGATTTACCTGCAGTGAACTGAGCAGATGTGATACGATTCAAACAAAGCAGAACATGTGAAATCATTTTAATTATAAATCAGTCTTGCATGCTGTTTATTTCGTTTGTTGTGTTGCATTCACTCAAAATCTGAAGGCACAACAGTCCAAAATAAAACTAATGAGAGTGGCAATAACACTGAAGAATGAGACTAAAGTCTCTGTGGTTATTTTTCCTGCAACATCTCTCAACGTTAAATAATACAGTATTAAGAAATAACACTTTATTTTACTGCTCCTGTAATTTCCAGCTCATTTCCACAAAAAAAGCTCACGTGAAATGTGGTGATAATTATAGAGGGAAATCTTCTGAGCTGCTGTAGGTTACAGATGTGCATCAGTAAATATTTAACTGATGTTTTTACTGCATGTTGCTGCTTTCTTACCTGCAGCAGAAAACAAACCTCACTTCCACAGAGCAGAGCTGGAAAACAAAGACACTCAGCGACTCGTTTTTGATCAGAATTTTTTAGATTAAAAATAATTTGCAAAACTGTAGCTCCGCTTTCTGCTTTTTTTCTTCTAATTAATCCTAAATTGTGCAGGAATTTCCTTAAAATTTCCTGAAATTTACAGCTAATGTCAGATAATTTTTTAGTAAATTTTGTTTAAATGAGCAGAAAAACACAAGATCCGTAAAAAATTGTGTCACCGAATGTGATAATACATTAAATATTTCATGTGAAGTTTGATCATGGCGGCTCCTCTCCTCATGAATCACAGTTTTATCAGATCCATCCGTGTTTCCTGCAGCAGGGCTCGGCAAAGCTTCTTTAGAGGTTAAGTCTCCTTCCAAATAAAAGCCTCTGCTCTCTTGCCTCCTCGCCTCTTCGCTCTCTAGCTAACAGGATCCACCACCAGGACTTTGCACTCCCTCTTGGCGATCTTGTCCAGCGACAGCAGCGACTTGTCCTGCGGCGGCAGGTAGAGTGGCCGGCCGACCGGCGAGCCGACAGGTGGAGTGATGGCCCGGCGCTCCATGGCGCTGCCCGTCCTGAAAACACACACTTAAATGATCAAAGAACTGACATAAATGATGCGATGCGACACTCTGCTCGGTCTGAAATGAGAACTTTACCTCATGATGTGCGATCGAGACGGCTGCTGGTGGGAGAAGGACTGAGATCGACCCAGACTGGCCTGGTGTCGGTCCAGCAGGTCTCGAACCGCCGGGCTGGACGGGCTGTTTTTACCTGCATGATGATGAGACAACACCTTTTACATTCAATAGTAGAGGCTATATGATGTTTTAGTGGCATTTATTCACATGAATCAGAACAGATGTGAAAACAAATGTTTATATACTAATATGGACCAACCTGGAAGCTAAGTAAAACATGTTTACACAAATTTATGGTCATGTAAAGTTTCTAATGTTTAAATTCTGTGTTGCGATTTTGACCTTCTGACCTCCAGTAAAGCAGTTTCTAGGCTTTTTCTTTGCTCCTGTCACATTTTTACTCACTATTGGGTCATTTTTCACTGCAATATAAAGTCCTGCACCTCTATAGAAACAGCACAACCATGAATAAGTAGAGAGAACTTTGAAATATCTTCGGCACACTTTGACACAGTTATATTGTTGCAAATTATAACAAAAAAAGAAAAAAGTTGAATTTCTTTGACTATGTATTTTACAAAAATTCAAAAAGTCTAGAATCAAAATGTACAATAAAAATTCCCAGGTGTCCACAGATATTACCAAATGATGACTCTACATACTAAAGGTATTTAACCATTTACAATTTTAGAACTTCTACAAATATTTTTCACGTTACTTTGTATGTGAGCTCTAGAAAGATGTTTCACCATGCTGAATGTATCTTCCAACAACTTGCTCCTCTGTTTACTGTTTTTGAGCCACGCTTCATTTATGTTACTGATCCAGTATGTTTCATTTTCCTCTCAGTCTCTGCTCTGTGGAAACGCTGCCTGCAGTTCATCTGAAAACTCACGTGACTGTTGGTCAGTTATGGATACACATTATGAGGAACTTTTTGTATTTTACAGAATCTACAGAATTTGGTGCAAACATATTATTTTAGCATATTTTTTATGAGACATGTAAAGAAAGTGGATTTTGATGAAATATCACAATTTTAAGCTTAGATTTGGTTAATTTTCCTGATGGAACAGCGCATCACATATGAGTAGTTGAAAGACCAGCAGAAAGCTGAAAGCCCGATATTTCTTTCTGTTTTTAAGTTTCTGGCGGATAAATGGTGTCATTTTTATGTGTAATAATAAGTTGAGGCTTCGGTGTCTTTTAAACAAAATGTATTTTTCAGTTTACTACAAAAAAATTCTATGCTAATAAATACATGTCCTTCTACGTGTTAAACAAGGCTGCATCTATTTATTATGTTATTACTGAAAATGAATTAAAGCCTGGAGGAATTTAATTTGTTGGTGTCTTCCAGGACGTAATGATTCTGATGACAGAAAAGATCAGAGACCGTTGTCAGGATCTGTTGCTGCTATTCTGTTGGTATCTTAAAATGCACATAACCTCATGTTTGAATCATGAGGTTATGTGCTTTCAAATGATGTATAATCTGACTTAGAACAGCCGGATACATTCAAGATCTGACATCAGCAACCTCTGATGGTAACCTGACACTCTCCTCACATATTTTTTTTTTTCCCAAGTTTGCATTTTTTTTGTTTTGTAAGTATGTTTTCAGGGTGAATAAAAGAAAGTTCTTACGTGACAGCGGCCGAGCGTCAGGTGGAGGATTTGAGACTGAAGCTGTAAACTGGAGCTTCAGCTTCATGTGTTGACTCAGCTGCAGAAAGAGGGACATTTTTCTCAGTGAGGTGGACAAAGAAGCAGCAGGCTGCAGGATTGTTGCTGCAGGAGGCTCGACGTACCTCGTAGAGTCCTGGTTTGAGGATCTGGAAGGCGACGCTAAACGACAGAGTGCTTCCTTTGCGACAGTGACCGAGGTTACTGAGAGGAGTGTGACAGACGACGGCGGCCAGCGCTGCATCCTCACCCTGACCACGACCTAAAACACACAAATACAGAAAAGAGTTGTTAGAAAAGAGTTATTTTACTCTGTCCTGCATATTGAGGTGTAAACATCTGAGGTTGGAAATGTTCAGATTATTCTCCAGCAGCATCAGAGAGGCACCAGATCAAGAACCAAAACATCCAGCCAGAAAAAGACCCAGGAATCAGCATCATGTAGTTCAAAACAAAGTAAAACCCGTCCAGAACCAAGTCTAAAACCATCCGAAAACAAAATCAAAACTAAAAAATTCCAAACTAGCCAAAAACCAGTCCAAAACCAGTTAAAAATCAAGTGCACACCAGCCTAAACAAAAGTCAAAAATAAATTCCCAAACCAAGACCAGTCTAGTCTAAAATGAAGCCCAAAACCAGCTCAAACAGTTTAAAACCAAGTGCAAACCAGTCAGAAAACTAAATCCAGTCCCAAATCAAGACCAAACCTCTCCAAAACCAAGTACAAAACCAGTCCAAAACTAATCCACATGCAAGACTAAACCAGTTCAAAACTAAGTACAAACCAATCCTAACTGAAGTCTAAAATCAGTCCAGTCTGAAACCAAGTCCAAACCAGCATCAAAGTGTAAACCAGTGAAAAAAAAACAGTCAAATTCAGTCCCAAATTCAAGACTCAACAACTCAAAAACCAAGCACAAAACCAGTACAAAACTAGTCCAAAACCAAGACCAAACCAAGTGCAGTCCCAACTCTAGTCTGAAATTAATTCCAAACCAAGACCAACTAAGTCTAAAACCAAGTCCAAAACCAGTTAAAAATCAAGACCAGTCTTGTCCAAAACAACTCTAAAATCAAGTCCAAAACCAAGTGCAAAACCAGTCCATATTCAAGACTTAACTTGTCTATAACTAAGTCCAAACCAGTCCAAAATCAACACCAAACCAACCCACAACTAATTCTAAAACCCAGTCCTAAATCAAGAACAAAACCAGTCAAACATTAGGACCAAATAAGTTTAAAACTAGGTGCAAAATAGTCCAACACTACTCTAAAACCGGTCTAGCTTAGGCTCAAGATTAGCTTATGCCTAGCTAAGCTAACTAGTTGCTGTCTGTAGCTTCATATTTATTGCATTGAGAGTGGAATCTGTCCTAACATCTGAATCACAGAGAAGAAGAAGAAGATTCCAGGTAGATTTCCTGTTGGAAGAGAACCAACTGGATATAATGGTTTTCTGTGGTCTGAATTTTAAATCCACACTGACCCTCTGGAGTCCAGACGAGCCGGACGGCCAGGAAGTCCTGCAGGTTGTTGAGCAGGACGTATTTGACCTTGAAGTGCTCCTTCACCTTGACGGTGCTCGGACAGCTCGCCGTCATGACGAACCGCGGCCTGTCCAGACGGATGCTGGGCAACCTGGAGGATAATGGAGGACAGTGGTTCATCACAAAAAGTGAAGAGCTCAACATGAACTGATCAGTCACAAGAACCAAATACTTTTACTGTTGATACATTAAGTACAATTTGCAGATGTTATATCTGTTCTTTAACTTGTTATGGAGTATTTGTGGACTGTTGACTGGTGTTTGACCTGTAGTGGGTGTAGATACAGTTGGTGAAAGGCATCTTGGGAGTCGACCACTGCAGCACAGCGACCAGAGGAACCTCCAGCCCCTGAAAACACAACAGCACACAGCGACATTCACCACAGAGGGACGTATCAAAAAAACATTCATATAATATAACCTGAGGAGCTGCAGTCACGTCAGGAGCCACATGTTGGGTGATAATATCCTTTCAAAGTGAGTATATATTTGCTTATGGACTTTGTTTAAGCAGGACATTTTGATGGAGAATAAAGAAATGTCACCAGATCAATGTCAAACTAAATGCAACTATAAAAGCAAGAGTTAAATTGCATAGTACACGAATAACATTAAACATCCTAACAACCACACTAACCTCGTTGGAGTCGTCCAGCGGCATGTCGTTGAGGTGCAGCTGGAACAAGAAGTCGTGCTCCTCCAAAGCGCTGAGCATGCTGGGAAGACGGCAGGCCAAGCTGTCCACCCGGCAGAAAGACGCCATGCCGACCTCACCGGACTGGTGGCTGCAAGGCAGATTGCATCAAACTCACATCAGGTAAAAGAAATGTAATTTAACCGATGGTAATAAAACTTTAATGTAGCAGAAAGTCAAAGAATACAAAGTGCTAAATTCAATATGTTATACATTAGACAAAATATATGAAAATGTGTTCCAGCAAAAGGCAAATTAACAGATTGTAAAATAACATAAATTAACATACTGTAACACAGCAGAACACAATGTAAAAAACAGCCTTAAAATGGTCTAAAACCAGCCCAGAACCAGCCCAAAACTAGTCTAAAACTAATCCAAAACTAGTCCAATACCAATCCAAAAGTAGTCCAATAGCAGTCCAAAACTAGCCTAAAGCCAGTCCAGAAGCAGCCTAAAACTTGTCTGAAACTAGCCCAAAACCAGTCCAAAACTGTTGACAGAATGCCGGTTATAAAGCTGTAACTTAGGAGAAGGTAATGTAACAGAATGTTCTATGAACATGATTCAGTAAAATGTAAAATGTGTCTGTACGCACCACACGTTGTCCACCAACAGCACGGAGCCGTCAGGCATCATGGGAAGGTAGGAGGCATTGAGGTTCGGTAAAATCCGGACATCTCGAATACTCACCTCCTCCTGAGACGACTCATTCAACACTGAGAGGAAAGGAAACTACATTTTAGCTAGAGAAAATGTCGTCTTAGATTATGTAGACATTTGAGATGGAAACAAAATGAAATGAGTTTAATTGGAAAGCACCAATAAAACTGCTCTTGATCTGCACAGCTACTATTATAATAAAAATAGTGGTTGTAATTATTAATATTCAGCACTGCAGGCACAGTGTACCCCCTAAAGTTTTAGTGTTTACATTGTTTGGACGAATCGAACATGAACTTTGTCTGCTCCAGTGCATGAATGTGCTGCTCTGGTGTGGATTCTATCAATAACATTGATTGATTAAAAGTATTGTACCTTTCAGGACAGCGAGTTGTCTCCCAGAAACAGTCATCTGCTTACAGCGGACGGTTGGAGGTGGCAGGACGGTCAGAGTGGTGCTCACTGCGGATAAAAATAGATGAAGATTTGTTTATTGATTGATCTGACATTTTTTTAAAAATTGGTTCCATCTTCAAATCCCAAAGATTTACGGTTTACATTTGCAGGGGGGGTTCAAACTAGGACTAAAATACAGTTTTAATGGTTTCATTAAGTTTAATAACTGTTTAGTTCAGGAGAATATAAAATATAGCGACAGGGTTTGCCTTCGTATTGCTCCTGCAGACAGTATTTTGGTTTATCCACAGACATTTATCTATAAATATTATCTCCCCAACACCTTTTGCCCCCAAATAACCACACCCTTACCTCCATGCTTCACTGTCAGGACTATGCATCCACTGTGGTAGTCCTGGTCAGGTTCACACCAAACATGCTGGACTCCATGTGAGCCCAACAAATTTATTTTGGTCTCATCTGACCAAATAATGTGCTCCTTACATTCATCAGGCTTCTTTCAGGTTCGTTGGGAAAGGTTAATCTGGTAGTTTTGTTCCGAACAGCAAGCAAGGCTTTTCTTCTTACCCTCTGTCTATTGAGGTTGATGTTATGAGGTGTCCTTTACAGAAACTGATAACCCGTATGCCAAATCTAAAGCAGCTGATATTGGTTTTTCACGGCTAAATTGTGAAAGTAGTTCACTGTCCGTCGTGTCGTATTAGGAGAACAACCACTGCAGCTCTGATTAGTGGTACTATGGCTTCTTCTATACCTCCTGATTACTGCTGCATCTGTGTTTCACAGCATATTAGTTGCTCACAAATCTTCATGTATCCTTTTCCATCTCTGTGAAGTCTCACAATCAGATTTTACTGGTAATTCTTTTCCATGTGGAGCCATGATGCAGACATGCAGATAGACACAGCAAGTAGGTCCAAAACTGTAAAGTTTTTGGTGCTCATAGCTCATGCCATAACCATGTTCATGCAGTTAGACTGAATCACAGGTGGACTTTGAATGATCACGAGTGTATTCACTTTTGTTGCTTTAGGGTTCTACTATGAGACCTGAATTTTTAATATGGTCCTTATAAAGTTTTTTTTTTTGGAAATATTCGACAGAAATAATGCAGTTATTGAGAGGTGTTATATTTTAGAGTCATTTGGCATTTAAGTGATGTTGTACAGGTGTGTTGTCACTTCTGTAAACATGTATTATGCAAATAAATGTTGTTTATTTTAAGACTTGTTTAATTACCACTTTCAGTCTTTTTCTGAATTTTTACATCCTCAGTGATACAAACATCCCTGTACTGAAATACAGTGAGTTCAATGCAAGTGATGATTTAGGTTTTTGGATGTTTGGATGAACCAACCAGGGCTTAATTTTGATGAAACAATGCCCCCATGTGACTGCAACTGGTACTGCAAGCAGCACTGACACCTGCTTGTTTTCTGAGCAGGAAAGTAATGTTGGTTTCTAACTAGCGGCTACAAAATAAACACCCAAACAGGTATAAAAATATAAATGTGTTTACCCTGAGCTTTGAAGGTGTTCAGGTCGTGTCTGAAGGTGTGTGTCGGCTCTCGTTGCTGCAGGACGCTCAGGTAACCGAGTTCCTGCACCTCCACCTTCTCCGCCTCCCTCTTCCACACCGTGACCATCACCTGGAAAATGACATGACCAAGGAGTCTTAACAACACAATCTGAAGCCAGTTTTCTGGATCACACCTGACTTTGCTGACACCTTTCACACTAATATTCCAATAATAATTCATCTTGGTCCAGTTTTCTGTGGAGTGTGGTTGTTTGCGATTTGCAAAATGAGATTATTAGGACATTTTCCTCCACAGTGCGTGTTGTTTTATTTCCAGTATTGCAGATTCTTGGTTAAAGACGGCAGTGGATTAGAAGTGAATAAAACTGCAGTTCTGAGAGATTTTCTCAAAAAATGTCAGAAAATATTCACCATGGCTGCAGGTTTTTGTTCTCACATTGATTTTTGAAGGGTTTTGATCTGTTCTTCAGGGTGTGTCTTAGAGGATGTATTCTATTTTCATAAAGTTTTTGGTTATTTCTCTAATTAATAAACTGAACTGTGAAAGATCCAACAGTCTGAAACCCAAAGATCCTTGGGTCTTTGATTACAAAACCTATAATTCATGAAGTATCTAGCAAATTTTAACACTATTCCAGGACAAAATTCACTGACGTTTTAACTCTCATTAACCCTTAATATTTACTTCAGTTTTAGCCATGCTTGGGCCCAATATTCTTTGCTGCTTTAATCCTGGTTTGGCCCAATAATAATAGGTGCCGTAGGTGTGGTTCGGTTCAGTATTTATGAAAATTTAATGCCCAGTTTAGGACAAAATTTACTAATAATTTATCCCTGCTTTGGTCTAATATCAATTGAGGTTTGAACCCTGGTTTGTTTTAGGATTTACTGGAGTTTTAGTCCATGTTTGGTAACCTGCAGAAAGCTTTCTGCACAAAGAATTAAAACTGACAGAAAACATTAACTATGGCTGCAAGTTGTTGCTCTCACACACTTATTTTTGAAGGATTCCGATCTGTTATTCAGTGTGTGTATTGGAAAATGTATTTTGTTTCATTCATCTTCAGATTATTTGTATTATTAATAAATTTGTGGGCCTAAAACTGCGAACATCTAAGCAGTCCAAAACTGAAAGATCTTGAAATTTCTGTCATTAAAAACATGGAAAATCCCAAAAAAAATCCAAATTGAGAACCTAAAATCCATCAAATACATACCATTTTGATCTGGAAACAACAGAAACATTGCAGATTTATTTTCTCTTAGTGAACTAATCACTTACTCGACTCCATGTTGGAACTCTGATGTTAAATAGTAAATGAATTTTGTGAGGTAGTGTTTAAAATCTAAACTGAAGTGCTGCACTTCATAGGTATTCTGGCATATTGCAGCTAATGGACTATTGGTATTGTATTTTCTACTTCTCTGGCCAGCTAAATGCAATTTTCATACTTCAACAAGCATCTGTTGGGAGTCTGGAAAAACCTTTACAAGTGTGAAAATGCCATAAAATCACATGTCAGAAATGAACCCGACTGGTGTTTCTCCTGACCTTGACTTTCAGGGTGCTGACAGGGAGTTTGTCCAGAGAGACGGTAAGAGGAAAAATCACTTCATCTGTCAGAACCACCGGCTCGTCCAGAGGAGACTGAAACAGAGAAACATACACTCTGATGAGAATTAATCAAGCATTTAAAACTGTCACTGAGCTGCACCTGAGTTTTCAGTAACCCCATGCAGCCATTTAACCCTCTGAAGTCCAAGCAGTTTCTGGGTGTTTCTTTGCTCCTGACATTTTTCCTCACTGTTGGCTTGTTTTTCACTGCAACATTAAATCCTGCACCTCTATGGAAACAGAACAATGATGACTACAAGTTGAGAGAACTTGGAAACGTCTTCTGTGTAGTTATAATGAATTTTTGGATTATTTACTTTACAAAAATGAAAAAAGTGTAATCAACAAGAACAACATCATTACAAGTGCCCACAGATGTTACCAGTACTAGAAAAAAAAAAGATGGCTCCACATACTAAGGATACTTAGCAACTTTTAAATCTGTTTTAATCTGTACTTGTTTCCTATTTGCTTTGTATAAACACTGTCTGCAGTTCAGCTGAAAGCTCTGTATTTTTGTTACATGACTGCTGGCTACACCTGACTCAATAATGGCTTCATGGTTGGGTCAGAGATCACAGAGTTTTATGTTTTTTTACATAATCTAGTTAGAGCAAATGATTATTTGATTAAATGAGACATAGAATAAAGTGATTTTGATTAGATATCACAATTTTAAGCATAGGTTTGGTGATTTTTCCAGGACTGGTATGTGATGAAAAGTCTAACAATTTTTTCAGTTTTTTGTTCAGAATGTCAAACAACAAAGACAAGATGTCACCAAAGTCATGAGGATGTATCCACTGGAGAGCCTGAATGTCTGAACAATGTATGATGAGCTATGTCAGTGTTGGACCAGTTGACAGACCGATATCAACACCATGATACCTGGACAGGTGCCCTGCGGAACTCCCTGGATGCTGTTCCAGACGAGTTGTGGATGAGCAGCGGCTTGCAGTCCCTGAAGTTCCGACAGCGGGAGTCCACCCTGCTGCCGAGGGCCGCGATGGCTGCCTCGGCAGCTGCAATGTAGTCCTCCTCGCCGTCCTCATTGGCCTCGTCCCCGCTGCTTTGGTAGTCGTGGTGATGCTGGTGGTGGTTGCCTCGATGGCGGCTGCTCTCGCCTGGACTGACGCTGGCCACAGCACACAGGGAGCCGGCCAGCTCCCTCCACGCCCGGCTGCTGGCCGACTCTGACCCAAAACCTGCTGCAGTACCATCAAGGCCCCCTGCTGGAGGAAGGGCAACATGTTTAGGTTCATTTTGATAAAGAGGATCTTTATTGGATACATGCAATGCTGAACAACCTCACCTTGACAGAGAGCGATTTTGCTGCTTTTAGCCCGGTTTAGTTCTATTTTATCCTGTTTTTGTTCCATATTATCTGGTGTTTTGGTCCTGTTTTGGCTCCATATAATCTATTATTTTGGTTCCATATTATCTGATGTTTTGGTCCTGTTTTGGTTCCATATTATCTGGTGTTTTGGTCCTGTTTTGGCTCCATATGATCTATTATTTTGGTTCCATATTATCTGGTGTTTTGGTCCTGTTCTGGTTCCATATGATCTATTATTTTGGTTCCATATTATCTGGTGTTTTGGTCCTGTTTTGGTTCCATATAATATATTATTTTGGTTCCATATTATCTGGTGTTTTGGTCCTGTTTTGGCTCCATATGATCTATTATTTTGGTTCCATATTATCTGGTGTTTTGGTCCTGTT
>OMNN01031193.1:0-16751 GCA_900302755.1 Chromis chromis | reverse complement strand
GTCTAGGAAGTTTGGAGGTCAGATCAACATCTTGGGCCATTGTCATGTTCCTCAAGATGTTCCTGACTGGTTAATGTTGTTGCCATGTGGTGGGGTGCATTTTCCTGCTGGGGTAGGCCAGTGACATTTGGGATTTCAATTTCCATGAGGGAGTGTGCTTGTTCTGGAACAATGTCTATCTGGGTGTCTAAGTCTCATCAACACGGATGTTAAAATCCAAGGTTTTCCAGCAGAACACCACATAGTACCAATATGATCAATGTTATTCACTTCACGTGTCAGTGGTCATAATGTTGTGGCTGATTGGTGTATATACATTCTATATATAAATAAAATACAGTCAGCCCTACACACAAACACTATGAACTCAATAACTCCCTGTTTGATTGAGAGGTATTAGTAAAATCACATTATATTAGTGATGGTCTTAATGATGACATATTGAAATAACAAAAATCCTCCTACAATCTATATTATCTCCATACAGCTAAAAACCTTAAGTTGTTGCATTAAGCAGGGCTCCCTCGAACATTGTGAGTTCTATTGATTATCATCCCAGGAGGAGCAGGCTGTATATTGCTGTCCAGAGGTGGGTGGTGCCACCCTGCAGGGATCACCATGATTACAATTTAGTATCTGAAACCTATGAATGTCATTTGTGCAGTACACTGCTCCCGTCTTTAGCCCTGTTGGTTGCTGATGAGCTGGAGTCTTAAGGAACGGCAACCCCCCACATCTGTAGAACAGTGGCAAAGGAAAGGTCACAGTGACAATCAATACACTGCCTGGTTCTGCTTCAGTGCGTCACACTAATCAGTCTGCTGGATGGAGTGGGGGAGACGTCAGGACCTGATAATCAAAGAGGAAGGGGAAAAAAAGGCTTTACTGACAGTGATACATGGGACACATTTAATATCTGTATTTTTAAAAGGGTTACAATAAGCATTACTGATCCTCCTGACGTCCTCCAGTTATTGTCATCATTATCCTTGTCAGGATTTTCTTTTTTGCCATCATCATCATCATCTTGTTTTCAACTGAGGAATACAGCCAGTCTTTTTTCCCCCTCTGGTCTCAATTTTCCTTGTGAAGGTTTTATTGTCTCTTTGGGTATATTAACAGCAACGTGTGTCTTAAGTGGGTTCACACTAATTGCATTTGGTCGGGGCGTGCTCTTAAACACACACAGACATGAGCACACCAACTGACTGAGAGAGGCTTCTCTGGTCAAATCAGAAGCTCTCCAGTTTCACTCTGACATTACAGAAACCACTGAGCCTGTAAACCTTCTGTTTCGCCACACTGGCAAACAGTTAGCCTGCACGCTGTGGAGTGATGTGAGAGCACACAGTCACATCTGTATTTACCAGATTTTCTCCAACCCAACCCCATGCTCCTGTTCTTTGCAGTGAGCACAGTTTTACAGCCTCCAGTTGGCTGCGTCGGCTTTCTCTGGTCTATTAATAGGTGTTTTTCATTTCAGGTTGCATTAGCAGGGCTTCCACAGCACCGTCGGGATTATGGCCTGAGAGAGCAAAAAGTTCAACATCAGTCTAAGACGCACGTAATACATCAAGATATTCTCCCACAGCTATCCGGAAATACAGTCGTCTAATGGGTTTAGTCTCAGAACACATACAAATGGAAAAAAAGAAAAAGGGATGATTATAAATTAAAGGAAATATGTTTTTTCTTTCTGTATATTAGGTATTGCCAACAAATTCCATGAATATTCCAAATCCAGCTATTTATTTCTAAATAATTTTTGACTTTCTTTGACACACACACATCAAAAAAGTGGTATTAAATATGTTTTGTTTCACTTTTCTTTAAATAGGTCAACAATTTCCTGATAGAGCAGGACATTGTATTTTAGGGAATATCCAACAGGAGTAAACTTTAATTTGTTATTTGGTAGTTCAACACCCTAAACTAAACTAAAAGCAATTTTTACTCCCTGTTCACTCATTTTTTCCTTGCAATATACACTCCCGCACATCTATGGAAACAACACAAGCATGACTAGAAGTAGAGAGAACTCAAAAGTGTGTTCTGTGCAGTCTAACACTATAACATGTTAGAATGCCATAAATCAGAAAAAAAGAAAAAAGGAAAGTTGAATTTCTTTGATTATTTTGATCTTTTTTTTCTTTTTTCTTTTTTTAAAGGAAAAAGGTAAACCTGGAATAAACATGCACAACATTGTTCCAAGTGCCAGCAGATGTTACCAACACTGGGGAAAAAAATGGTGACTCTACATACCACTGATACTTTTTTACTTTTATTTTTGATTTCTTTCAAAACTTGCCTGATATCTGCTCTGTGAAGACACAGCCTGCAGTTTAGCCAAGTTCAGCCAAAAAGCCTTTGAATTTTTGATGTGTGACTGTTAGTTGCAGCTGAGTAACTATTGGCTTTATAGTTGCACAAAGGAGTGCTTTACAAAATGTGCTTACTGTAAATGGTCTACGTTTGGCAATTTTTTAAATGAGACATGCAGAATAAAGTCATTCTGAATAAAATATGACAATTTCAGGCTTAGATTTGAATCATCTTGGAATGATGCGTGACAGATGAGTAGTTCAAGGCCTGTCTGAAAGTTGACAGAAAGTGGCAAATCTAAAAATTCTTTCTGTTTTTACAGTTTTCGACTCTAATAAAAGATGTAATTTTGGCAATTTCTTAACAATTCCATGCCAGGTTTTGGGATTTTAGAGGATTAAGTGGTGGATTAATATACATTTGATGCTCTTGTGAATAATTCATAGAGTGCTATGGTGTGTGTAGGACTGGCACAAAATAAAGAAACATGTCTCTCAGTGCAATTCATGGCTCACTGGTGTGTTTTAGTATTTCGACAACAACTGAGTTTTATGGCACAGATGAACAAACAACATCAAGCTTTGGCTACACAGGCGATACCTGTTGTAAGGGATCAGTCCAGTGTAGATTTTGTTGTTTTATTCTTGGGGAAAAAAATAAGAAAAACTATCTTTGAAAGACAAACACCATAAGACATCCCTGCAATTCATAAGAAAGCATGAAACCAACAATCTTTGGCTTGAAGCACCCCTGTTACTGACCCTTACTGTTTTGTTTTCATCTGTCTGAATTAGCAAATCCCTCGATGCTCAGCATTGGAGTCAAATGATCCATCTGGACCAAGTTTTAATGAAGGCAGTTACTTGAGACGGCTTGTATTTTGTCTATCGGGCCTCTGCCATGAACCCAAACATGAGAGAGGAAGTCTCAGTCACGTTTGGTACAGTAGTGGATGATAGCATGTGCTGGAGTTCAGATAAAGGGGATCCCAGGATATAACGGTGAATTTATCGTCCATACAACCCTGAGGGCGTCTTTCCTCTCTTCCTCTCCAAGAACGAGAGATTTCTTGGAGGGAAAACTTGCAGCCCGGAGAGAAACGTCCTTGAGTCGTTCTTTGTTCTGACTGTCATCCTGAGTAGGGAATAAACTGGGACAGAAGCCTCCTGGAGTGCGTGAAGCCTTGTAGCAAAGGCATTTGCAGAAGCAGATACTTTTCCTACGAGTCTCAGGACACAGATACAGTCCCGAGGGCTGTTTTGCCCTCATCTGCTTTTCAGAGATCTCTTCTGCCAGCTGCTATTCCAGACTTATTTGTGTCTACTGGAACACTGCTAACATCTGTCTCGTGTCTGCTAGTGATTGATGTCAGCTGTATGAATGATATCAGCATATCACAAACACATATGTACATGGACATATGCATCTACAGAACAGAAACACATCTTCCCATATACCCAACATGTGCATATGATAACTTCACTGGCTGTCACCCAGCAGTTCAAGCTCTCTAATTTTTTTTGTACAATCTGTATTTTCATGAAGTGTGATGATAAAAATGACAAGACAAGCCAAAGGGTTTTTTGTCTAATACTGTAGGAGCCTGGTGAAAGGTAATATATATAAAATATGCTAGTTTTTAGACAGATTTTTGGCATTCATCCCAAAAACCAAAGCCAGTACTCTCAAATTTCTAATTATTTCTAATTATTTTTTATTGTTTTACTTCCCCAAACAAAGCAGTAACCTTAACCCTAACCTTAAATAAAGTTGTTCAACTTGTCTAATCAAAATCTGCCTCAAAGTTATTTTACTTGCAGAGATGTAATTATAGGCTAACCCCTGAGTGCCCTTCACACACTGCTGTCGTGACGGATAGTAATCTCTTCTTGAACTGGCAAGAGATCATGTTGGAGGTTTTATAATAGGCTATGATGTGAGACATGCATCCAAAGACATGATTTCAAGTGAAGTGCATTAAAAAAATATCTTTTTAAATCAATTTTTTTGGAGATAGAAACATACAAACATGGACATGACCTATACATTAAGTATCATCGATAAGGCTTCAACTGTTCATGGTAAAATCATCATATTACACCCATTGTCTAACCTTCAAACCAGTCCTTTTGGAGAAGTGTCAGGTAAAGGTTCCAGGGGTGTCATTCGATTACGTTTGGAAAGATAACAAAAAAAACACACGAAAAACTGTGATTGTACTTAACGCATGGAACACAGTACTCCAGTCCTAATCGAATTACACTGGCTCCCTATTCGTTACAGAATTTAATTTATGATTCTCCTTGATTACTTTTAAATCTCTACATAGTCTGGCTCCGCTCTGTACCTTGGAACTTTTAAACCCTTATTCTGCACCTCGACCTATCAGATCAGCTGCTGTTAAAAGTTGGAGATTCCTGCCTTAAAACATAGTTCCTCATTTCAAAAAGCTTTCAAAAATGCATTTGTACAGACAGGCATTGTATTGTATTTTATAATGTCTTTTATAATGTTTTATTATTGCACTTTTTAAAGCTTTATTGCATTTGCTTATGTTTAGGTGTCTTCTTTTAGGCTTTTATTGTTGCTTTTTGATGTCATGTTTTTTGATGTTATGTGGTGAGGGTGGTGTTCAGTTCTGGAACCTCAAGGTTGGGTCTCTGCTTTTTGCAGATGATGTCATTCTGTTGTATATGTTTGATATTTTGTAAAGTATAGTGTAACTCCAGTTTTAAATCAGTGCTAGAAAAATAAAATGTATTATTATAATGTTTCTAGAAAAAATCTTATAGTTATATATTTGTTGCATTGTTTTGACAAGCTTGATTTTCAGCTTACCTGCATGGAAGCCCCCACTAAGTCACAATTCTGTTTTTGAGAAAGTAGTTTTACAGCTAAAAAAATAACCTGCGATATCTCGAAACATCATTATATCTGTGCAGCAGCCGTAACAATTCACCATAATGTTGGTTTGTTGCTTCCTCTACAATGTCTGCATATTGGCAGTTCATTCAAGCCGTTGTAGTGCTCCAGCTTGATGTATATATAGTGTTCAGTTTGTCTAGAATGTGCCAAGCTAAACAGATGACAGCTGGAATTTCACCGAGAGGAAACCACTGGTCAAATACCGATCTATGTCAGTGTTCCAGCTCTAAGTACGGTCAGACAACAGTTTCAAGAATACTTTCTCAGACCACAGACACACACAGTCTCTCATATAAACCAAGGCTCACACAAGCATGTAAAAGCATGCATACAAACGCATTTACACTCCATCTTCCCCATAGTCTGCCTCACTTATTCTTATATAGTCATTAATGTTGCATTTGAAGACAATATATATGTCTTTTATTTCCCTACAAGCAGAAAAAAAGGAGTTGTGGGTGTTTTTTTGACTTCCATGCACCTGGAAATGTACAAACTGTGCCAAGATGCTTCCTGGATTACAGCTGTTACATGCTAACTGCCACACTAGGGGGCAGTTAGCATGTAAACCAGATGCCTTACGCAGGACAATTTAATCCTTTTCTTCAACCACTTTCACTGATAAAATGGAAACGACTCAACTGGATAAAGTCACGAGACCTTAATCGTAAACTATACTTGAAAGAATGCATAGGATCTAACCCTTTTTACACAAAAATGTCTTTTTATGAAAAAAAAAAATCTGTTTTGGTTTCCTCTATGAAATATTTGTCCTGACAAGAAGCTGGCCATGTGTCAGCTTTAGACTTTACATGTGTTGTCATTTTAAAGAATGAACTTATGTGACCCAAGTTACTTGGCTGTGGACTCCATTGTCTTACCAGTACCAGATGTAGTTCTTGTGATACAGCTTGCATGGTGCCGACTGTTAGCAAATGAGGCGGAGTAGGGAGGTTAACCTTCTTTTGACCTTATTGATTATCTCTTTATCAGCCTGGCCTACTCATATATACCGTTTAGTTTTGCTATGTAGTATAGAGAGGCAGTAAAATGCATCTTGACATTTCAGCAAAACATAAAGCACATTTAAGAGGAGAAAATCCACTCAATTAAATGCCATGTGAAACACTGACCAACGCTTTTAATCATTTGATCTCTTTATCGTACCAAACCCCTCTCATATCAGAAGGGGAAGTCAGTCCAGCAATAGAAAAGAAAAGTGTTTTATGCCATTGGTTTTTCCATTCTCAGTGTTCCACAATGGTTATAGCTTCCTAAAATCAGCATTCCCAATCTTTACAAAGAAAAGCCCATTAAATTTTTGGAGCCAAGTGCGTTCTGGTCTCCAGGTCACATTTACAGAGGGTCTACTATGCTATTGTTCTCTGTGATTAATGCACAAAAATGTCAACAGTCCTAATAAAATATTTCCTTCCACTTAGTGACTGGGCCTGTGTGAGCGCTCCCACTGAAATCAACTTTTTGTAATCAATGTTAAACATGTGCAGTTATACAGTATTTTAAGGGAACACAACCGTCCTTTTTAAACTGTAAATATGCTGATAATGTGCTTATTTGCAAAAAGTTAGATAAGAAGATCGATACTCTGATGTCTGACCTTTAACTACTAACTAGGCTAGAGCCAGGACACATTAGCTTAGCTAAGCATAAAGGTAACAGGGTGAAACACTTGGCTTATAGGCCAGATCAAAAGAAAAATCCTTCTACTCGCAAATCTAATTTATTAACATATTATGTTTGTTTCTACTGTTCAGAGTGGTGGGCTAACAGGGGCTTTCCCTATTTTGACTTGAGTTTTGGGGTTTTTAATCTTTTCACTGAAATGCAAAGCATAGTCTTCACTGTACCATGACAAATCAGTAATCTGCTAAAATTTAATTTAAAGGTCCGGTGTGTAGGATTTATTGGTGTCTTCCAGTGACGTCACAGACCATTTTGAATACCCTTAGCCTCACCCTTCCCTTCCAAGCATGTAGAAGAACCTATGGTGGATGCTAAAAATGCCAAAATCGCAAAAGGGCCCTCTTTAGATCCAATGTTAGGTTTGTCTGTTCTGGGCAGCTGTAGAAACATGGCTTTGCAATGACCCTAACCCTAACTCCACTGAAGAGGATTTGTTCTATTTGGAGATATAAAGGGCTAATTGTAAAGTTAAAAAAAAAAAAGAAGCATGCTAATTCTTATTTTCAAGTGTTTGTGCTCTAATAAAAACATCATATTCCATTTCTGTCCATAGATCCTCCTGAATCCTACTGGACCTTTAATTAATCTATGTGCATTGGTCCGCACTGTGTGTGTGTGGATTTCTGTGTATGTGTGTGTTTATAGATGAGGTTTCGTGAGTGTACGTGACCTTTGAAATACTCCAGAGAGTAAGTTTAGCAGGCAGCAAGAGTTTTAAACAGTAGAGGAGCTTTGATGAGGTCTGCTACTGCCCTCTGTATTTTAGGGAGAAAAAAAAACACTGTGCCAAACAGTCAAGCAGCATATGCACTGCACCAGCTCCAAGCACACATCCTAAACACAGATTTTGCAAATTACAGCTTGCAGTTAGAGCTCTTTAAAGAGCTAACACTTTCTCTGATGCACTGTAATGGATAGCAGACACACACCCTCCAGTCCACAGACACACATACATATGTAGGCTATATGTGCGGTCGACGGAGGTCTACTGAGGTCAGTAGTGTTGGTGCAGGATGTCCTGCTGATGTCACTCTAAAGATGAGGGTGATGTTTAAAGAGGAAGATACAGCTGGAGCAGTTAACTGCCACTTTGATCCCTGATGTGTTTGTTGGAAACCAATGGCAATAAAAAAATCTTCAATTCACAAATGTCTCTAACTAAACTGCTTTAATCATTGCATTTGAATGAAATTCTGACCTCAAGACACACAAATGGACCAATGGAAGGCCATGACCTTCAGTGTGCAGTGGGGTGGTTTGCAGCACCTCTAGGTCTGAGGCCATGGTTCCCTACTGGAAACCACTGGATTGCTCTCTCTGGGTTAGAGGTAAGTTGCTGCCCCAAGCAAAGGACTTAAAGTACATTGAGACCTTATTCATGAGTGTTGGGAAAATGGAGCTTAAGATGGACAGATGGTTCGGGCAGCACCAGCAGTAATGTAGCCATTGTATCTGACCATCGTGGTGAAGAGGGAGCTGTGCAGAGAGCAGATTGGATACAAGTGGCTGGAATGAGTTTCCTCTATACACTGATTGGGCTTAGTCTTAGAAATAGTTTGAGGAGTTTGGTTTGATGAGAGCTGTTGTTTCTTTGTGTCGAAAGGAGCCGATTGGGATGTTTTGGGCATCTGATTAGGACAACTCCCGAATTACTTCCTTTGGAGGTTTTCTGGGCACATCCAACTAGGAGGAGTAAAGGTAGACCCAGAACTCACTGGAGGGATTACATATCTCTGGCCTGGGACCACCTTGAGATCCTCCAGGAGGAGCTGGAAAGTGTTGCTGGGGAGAGGGATGTCTGGAATGCTCTGCTTTGACTGCTGCAACTATGACCCAACACCAGATAAGTAGAAGAAAATGGATGGATGAACGAAATACTCCTTAATACCTGGCCTAAAAGTGGAGCTTTCATTAAGATAAGAAATCCACTGACAAATAAACCCTGTCTGCCTGGCTTTACAAATCACCTCCTTGCTCTAATAATTTTCTTATTTCTTCCTGTATATTGGAACTACATGTAAAACAGAAAATCTTGTATATTCCATGATTATATCTGTTTTACTGTGCTTTAAATATCTGTGATACATATTTGAAATCTCCATATAGTTACTGTATCTAGACTTGGTCTAGGCTGAGAACCCATTTGGTCCTGTATAAAATAGGAAAAATTATTTAATTAGGTAAAAGAGACAGAAGACAAGAGAGGGTGAGTCTGCCAACAAGCAACACTAATTATACCACGGATCAATATACCAAAACATTATTACGCTGGATAAACAAACTTTTGGGAACAAAGCTTTTAATTGCTCAGTTGTTTGAGTTTATTTTTGAGGACATGCACTTTACGATGGTTGGAACAATAGGCAGAGACTTTACAAGCTAAACTAGGATTTAACGTACTAGCATGCAAATGTCTCACCAGTAGGACTGTCGACAAGAAATTATAGAAGCATTTCAAATTAATATCAGAATGATTTGTTAATGTGAAAATGCTACATTTGGCATCAATTGGGTGACAAATCTCTTCAGTGTGTTTCTATTTGAAATGACTCATGACTGCCTGCTAAAGACTTCTTTCTTCTTTTAATGCATTGACAGAGACTTGGGGGCAGAGTGAAGAAATGGAGAGAAACCAGAAGTTTGGGGAGGGTAATTGGGGACACAAGAGTTAGGTAACACAGAAAAAGAGGGTGGGTCTGAGTGCAGAGGCCAGACAGCTGAAGAGGACAAAAACCCAAAGATGATACTGTCACTAAAATGAAAACCATCTGCGAATTAAAATCACTGAAGCAAACCTGAAATCTTAACTGTAGCCTGGAACCGATCACAGGGATCACAGGGTGGGTTATATTTGCTCAGCGGAATCGGCTCCAAATTAGACTATCTCACACTAACAGCAGAAATGAGTAACTGTACCCCAAATAAAACTGCCATTAACATTCACCCGCAACTAAACAAAATGCAGGCACACGTAAAACACAAAGAATGCTTTTTGATAGATATCTGATCATATCCCTTGAGGTTTTTCTGCATTGTTCACTTGCCTCCTATCACGTACGATCTGTAATCTTTTTGCTTGTTCCACTGTTAAACTCTCCCTCGGATAACTGTCACATCAGAGGGCGATAGGCCTTTAGCTTTATCCAGAACTGAACAATACTGGCATTTTCAGCAGTGTGACAGATGGACAGAATGAAAGAAAGAAAGAACAAGAGGAGCCACAAGCCATATGAAGACTCTTGTAAAAATCACAGCTCCACGCCATTTTTTTATTGGATTGCAATCGTGACAGCAGCTGAGCAAAAAGAATGGCGGCTTGGTAAATCTTCACAGGGAATCTGTGGCACTCAGGAAAGTGTTTATATATTATTCAAACTGACTGACATAATGCAAAATTAAATTATTCTAGTAGTGTGAACAAGACTCCTGTGTTCGGTGTCTTTTATGGTCACACCTGGAGCGCTCTGTGAGGTGCCCGAACAGCCATCATCAAAGCAGTTTGAGTGTGTGCCTGTAGCAGTGGATCTAATGGTGTACAAATGAGAACGCCTGCTAGGTTTCCTCTCACACCTTCAACCCCACATGGCACCCATATTTCCCTTCACACACACTCGCGCACACGTAGAAAGAGTGCTTAGCATAGCACAATAAGCTCATAACTATCAAAGCCCACCGTTTTTCAAACTCTTTCCTGTCTTTGTTGCCAACTCCCTCTGATGTTCAGGAAATTAACCATTTGGAGCGCAGGTGAGCTTTGGAAGTGATTAGAAGCCAAGCTGGTTGGAAACTCACAGCGGCATTCGTCACATGGTCAGAATTATTAAAATGTAACTTTTTATTTCGAGACAAATCTAAGAGAGGCGTAAGAAGGTGATTGGGGAGGTTCTGCATTCAGTTTTCAGTGAATGCTGCTTTCACTGTCAGGGTTCCACTCCAGTTTTCCAAAACGTAATAAAAGAGGAATGAGCTTTGTATTCCATGTGATAAAAAAAAGTTTCTTTGTGAATCCTGGTATTAGATCTTATTCTGGAAGCTGATCAGTAAGAAAAACAAACTCTCTGGATGACCTCATGAGAGCAACTTAAAGTATTGACTCCTTCTACAATGACCCACTTGCTGCTGAGATGATTCATCGCACCATGATGCTATTCTGCCAATAATTTACACCACTATCTTTGATAGAGCCAGGGCAGATTCTTTCTCTTTGGCACAATTTACATACCATCTGCATGCAAGCTTTGTGCATTAACCAGCACTCTAGATCCTCTTTCTTAAAAACGAGCTCTGACATGTCTTTATATGAAGCTGAGAGCAAAACAGCATGCTTAATGTATCCATCATGTACTAGAATTTCATCACAACTTAAGAAAACATTCCACGCAAAAATAGAAAAAAGATGTGTGTCCTCTTCAATTGCTATTGTTGAAATATTTAGATCTGATTTGCGAGAGGGTTTATATTTTGTTGCTGTGGCGGATTGAGAGCTATTAGGAGAAGATGTGGCAATGTCAGAGAATGCATGTTGAGGTTTCCAGTTCAAGTCATCACTTAGTTTTTTTTCACCAGTGTGTGTAAGAACTTTTTTTTAAAGTTTATTTTCCTGATGTTCTGAAAGATGGCCCACAAGCTGTCTGTATCTTTCTCCGCTGTGTGTTTGCATATGACGCATACTGTACACGAACGCCAGTCTCTCAGCAGTCTGCCAGCTGATGGGAGTCGCGTTTATTAAATGCATGATTGAGTGTTTAAGACCGGAGGGATTCTGACAAGGTTTTCATATTTTTATTCATTAAAGGAGATAATTGTTGGGTTGAGTTGACTTTAATGACAGCTGCAACCGCAAGCTCTGTAATGACTTCAACTTTGGGAAGACTTGGGACAAGTTTGTGGGCCTCCAACACATATGTGTGAGCTTGACGGAGGATAAACATTTATGGCTATGTCAGCTTGTCATTACACCCAACTGATTAATAGTGTATGAGGAAGAAGTCATAAGTTAGACATGCACAAATGGACTTGATTAGGTGAGACGATGAAATAAAGAAAAATGTCTTTGCTAGTTTTCTAATATTGTCTGATGTAAAAGCTCCTTGTTCTCCTCTCAGGCTTTTAAATCAGTGCGCACACTTGGACACCGTAGACACACGAAAAAAACAACACACTTCTCCAGCTGCCACCACTCGCAGACGGTCATGTCTAATCTGAATCTTACTCTGTTTATTATTTCTTACAAGCAACTTCCACCCTCTCCATGGAAACCTCCACTATCCCTGGCAATTTGCTGTCTAATCCATAGTCAGATTGCACGAAAATAGTCCTGTGTACTGTGATTACAGAGCTCAGAAATCTGTGGTCACTGTGATGTGGACAGCCGGTGGGTATCCTAAGCAGTGTAGCAGATTTTCTGGTCGCGGTTGCGCACACACCACCTTGCTTTTCCATTTAGGGCTATCTGTGTGTGCAGAGAATGATGGGAAACACAGTGACCACTCTGTCCCTGTATAAGTCCTGCACACAACTGCACTCTATGGCAGGGGCATGATGGTAGTGCATGTGCATGGTGTGTTTCAGCGTATGAAAGCTGCAGAAGTTAAATAATACCGGCCTAATGCATGGAAAATTTGGAAATAAAGCAGTGGTTGCCTGGAAGAGCGACAAGCGCACCCCCCCTTACCACAACCTCAATATCCCCAAATCCCTGTAGCCAGCACCCGACACACTTCACCAACATGAAACAGACTGCCTCTGCAAGGCACAGTGATATTTCAGAAGAAAGTATTAAGCCGTGCCTCCGAGGCAAAGTCAGAAAGAAAAGCAGCAATTAGGTTAAGAAAGGAGGGGCTGAGGATGTTGAAAGAGCAAAACAAAAAGAGAGGAGCGCCAGACGAGGCCACGTGGGTTGTATAACAAATCTCAGCACCCTTGAGCATCCAGGTTTACAGATCTCTCTCTGACTTTGAAAACCAGAAAGCAGGCAGAAATGAAGTCATGATGATGTCAACGTAGCGCTCGAAGATGCCTGGCACCTCACACAGTCTGCCTGATAGGAACCATTATTGCACACACAGAGAATAAGGAAATGAAGACTGCCTCATTATGTTTCACGGAAGGGACTAAGATTGGGCTAAACTTCTCCCAGAGCACTTAAAATAAACTAAATGCGGTAGTTTTATGGTGAAGTAAGCATTAGAGATTGCACTTACAAAAGAAAGAACCATTCCACAGCGCCTGAGAAGAAAGCATTTTGCAGAAGGAACACTTTTTAAAACTCTCCAATAATTGTACGCAGCACACACTGTGGTGAAATAAACAGATAATGGACAAAAAAATGTGGAACTAAAATCACTCCTCTTATCCTACTACACAAATTTGATCAAAGAGCTGCTCTGTCAGGATGTCAGAGTGATCTTTCAAAGCAATATTTCATGTTTGCTGAACCATGTAACCACATGTATTATATTCCAAGCTCATATGGAAGTGGGCATGCTTGGGGAAAAAATGAAAAATTAGCTGCCAATGTTGCCGTCTTTGGACATTCATTGTGATCGGAATCATTTTGTGTAATGTTAAAGAAGTGTCAAAAAATAATATATTTAAAACACTGCAGAATAGACGCTGATTTGTTTTTTAGGCCATGGTTATAAAAAAAATATGTTTGGAGAATTTGCAAATTTGTATGCTGTTACATGTTGGACAGCTCAGTGCTTGTGGCCTGAACTTGTGGAGGTATGCACGCTAAAAAAGCCAAACAAATGTTCAATAAAAGAGAAATACAGCTGTAAATTGGAGAATACCTCCCTTGTGGTAGGTAATCGCTGGTAGCTCATACAGTGCTCTTTGTAAAAGCCAAAGGCTCGCTTCCAAAAAACACCTCACTCTACTGTCGGCTCCAAGTGGCGTACCTGGGCCTTGAATCGTGCAAAAGCAATGTTTATGATTTCCTCACCAGTCAAAATGGTTTACAGAGAGCATTTAACAAATGTCATACATGCACCCAAAGGTTCTCCCCGTCTGTTTTGAATCAAAGCCACTGGGACCATACAGTTGTTGGTGGAAAATGCTCACAAGTTGGCGGGGACCTTCAGTGCTCTTTTTGTCTCTGTGAAATGAAGCATAATTGAATAAATATGTCATGTAGAAAGGGTGTTTAGATGACAGACAAGGCACTGTAAATATTTGGTTCCTACAGACTGCCAAGCTGCCACAGGAGGAGAGACTTTAAACCTCTGGAGACGGACTCGCTGGTCAAAACACAACATGAGCTTTGGTGCTATTTGGCATCTGTGTCATGATATCACAAAGTAATCAGCGTCCTCCTTTATTAGAACCCTGTATTTCTTAAAATATGATCTATGCAAAAGTATAACAACATTAAGTAAAAGTAGTTTTTGAACCATACTGATTGCTGTGTTTACGTTCTTCCATTTTCTCGTAACATTCAAAATGCCCAATAAAAGCAAAAATTACAACGTACGGAGACAAGACTACTTAGCATCAAATTAAGTTCAGTAAGTTAGTTTAGAGAAGAAGCCATGCAGTCACTAGAAACTCTGACATAACTGGCATCATCATTGCCTCTCGTCCGTCTCCAGCTCTTATCAGTGCGGAGTCTAGACTTAACCTTGTTTACCATGTTTACTATGCATCGTCTACTGTAAACGTGTTTACAAAATCAGGTATGACTCTCTCTCTCTCTCTCTGTGCGTGCAGTTCATGAACCTTGAAGGAGACTGTGGACGATGCGGTCTACACGGTTCAGGTCACATGTTGAGGGCAACGCAAAGGTCACGTCTCGGCGTCGGTGGAGATGGACGTGATGGCGCACATATGAATAACCCTCCTGTGTGGTAGCTGACATGCCTTAATGCTCCAGAGTAGATCTAATAGAGATGCTCTGCAGTGCTGGGAGGGGGATTTCAGAAAATAAATTAGCCTCAGCTTGTTATTTAGACTGTTGGAACAGCTTTTGTGGATTTTATTTTGTCGTGTTCCTTTTCTTTCTTATGCTGATAGTTAAAAGAGCAGACTGTCTTTTCTGTGACAGTGGTCCAAAAGAGACTAAATATGCTTTTGAACTAGTTTTTCCAACAGTGCTCATATGCAGAACCTGACCTACTCTGGTTTGCCTTTTTTTCCCCTTTACTGTGGCCTCTACTTAACTTCAGTATTTCTCTCCATCTTTCTCCGGGTTTATAGTGTATAGCTTACTCACTTTGCCAAACTAGCCTCAGTGTCCTTATGAACAAATATGAACTTTGTTGGAGCCTTTCCATCCTCAGGCCCTAATCCCTCTAAAAGCTCAGACAGCCCTCAGTAATGTAAACATAATGTGGCCTGTGCTGTGTGTGGCACTGGTTGGGAAACCAGCATTACCTTATCTTGATTATTGTCTTTCGACAGAGAGCTCTGTATTGGAAGTGAAATCTAAACTCTTCCAAAAAACAAATAATCAAAGAACGTTAGAGCGGTCGAAGAAGACTGAACTGGACATAAATCACACTTCAGGAACAACTTTAAAAATTCTCCAGCTCCTGCCCTGGCTCCAGCCACGGACAGCTGTGAGAGTTACAGAGCTGATTGTGGAGTTTTTCTTGACCATTTTCCAGACAGAAAATGGCCTCAAGTTCTTGCCCTTTGATTCCAAGAAGACAGGCAAAACCATGAATATAATCTGTCATCTCAATTTGTTAAGGTAAACCTCAAGAGATTGTACTTATTGGAGAGTTTGGTGCGGTGCATGTCTGCTGACTTTCTGTATGACAAATTTGAAGACCATTTTGGCTAAGACAAGAAAAATGCTCAAATTCAAATAAGCTGTGCTCATTACTTACCAAAATAGCATATTAACATATCAAAGTGCCTCTCCAGGCATTGATTAAACCACTAAAAACTCATCTCTGTGTATCAAAATTGCATAGTAACACGTTTTTCCCCCGTGAACATAATCCCTTCATGTCTAAAAATGGCTTAGATATAATGCTACCCCGTTGCCTCCTGTAGAATGTTTAGATCTATGAAGTCCTCACCTCTTTCTCCACCCACCACCTCTGTAGCTCGAGCACACCAGTTCACCAAAGGCTTTGCTCAAACACTATAGAACTACTCTGCGCTACACAATGGCAAATTGTAATATAAGATCAATTTTTCCGATTCTGAGCAACAATGAAGATATAGAAAACCCTGCATTGCAAGTTCATGGGATTGTTTTTTTGCGTATGAAACCCTGGATGTATGAATCTGTGCTTTTTGAGACTGTCATCGGTGCAGTTTTATGGTCAGCCATGACACTGACTGCTTATTTCAGTCATTATATACCGATCAGCCATGACATTAAAACCACTGACAGGTGAAGTGAATAACATTGATCATATTGGTACCATGTGGTGTTCTGCTGGAAAACCTTGGATTTCAGCATCCGTGTTGATGAGACTTAGACACCCAAATAAATATTGTCCCAGAACAAGCATGCTCCCTCATGCAAATGGCAATCCCAAATGTCACTGGCCTACCCCCATAGGAAAATGCACCCCACCACATGGCAAAAACATCAAACAATCAGGAACATCTTGAGGAACATGACAATAGCCCAAGATGTTGATTTGACCTCCAAACTTCCTAGACCCCATTCTGATCAAGCATCAACAGGATGCAGTGGAACAAGTTTGATTGACAGAGGCCCCACTGCACAAGCCAGAGTACCCAAAGGATCCAGTGCCAACGTCCTGGTGCCAGACCCCATAGGACACCCTGAGAGGTCCTCTTGTCCATGCCCAATGGTTCAGAGCATTTTTGACCACATA
>OMNN01031190.1:14085-28215 GCA_900302755.1 Chromis chromis | reverse complement strand
GGGGTGGTAGGGTGGGGTGCGAGGTGCTAAAATGTAAAAATTGAGCCGCTGCAATGGATGTTGGGGTCCAATTAATGACGAATATACTTCGGGGGGAGGGAGCGGGGGGAGAGGAACCAAAATTGAATCGCCTGTTCCTTGGCCCATTATCAACATTTCCTGAAAATTTCATCAAAATCCGTTCATAACTTTTCAAGTTATCTTGCTAACAAACAGACAGACAGACAGACAGACAGACAGACAGACAGACAGACGCTGGCAAAAACATAACCTCCGCTTTGCGCTTGGCGGAGGTAAAAATCAGAATGTGCTGACCAATACAACAAATACAATAATTTTACTCTAGCTGTCAGCTTTGTGTGCTGACACGCATTGCCATAAACAGATTGACATAAAACTTGTCACACAGAGAAACAAACAAACAAAAAAACAAAGCTTTAAAATGATAAAGCAGCAGTTAGATCAACATGATTTACTGGTGCTCGGCTTGGTGGACCTGACTGCATGGTAGAAATGCAAAATGTATGTCCATAGTAATTGCAGAATAATTTAGGGAACTCACATACAGTAGCTTAGTTCACTTAACAAGTGTGATGGTTTGTGGGTTTAAAAAATACTTCTCCTGGTTGGTTATGCAAGCAGTGCTCTGTACTACCTGCCAAAGGAGGAAGTTCAAATAAGCTGCACCTAGGGGGTGAGGGTACAGGGACTCGAGCCATGTTCTTTGGATTTAGATCATACTGGTATTTCCAGCCAGATTCTCCAAACCCATTACTCTCTGGCTGGAAGTGTGAAGAGAAAGGAGAGTAGATCAAAGGTAATCACAGACTGTGTATAAAAGATTGACGTTGCATTACTCATTGGGTTGTGGACTACCGTTTTGTAGCCTTGAGTTTGCAGTTTGGCTGTTACCATCTGGATCTGTTGAAACTGGACAAAACAAGCAAGGGGTGGAACTTGAAGACAAGACATACGGTGATATGGTAGCCTGTCAATCACAAGGTAGCCCCACCTTAAAACATGGCCTGCTTTATTGTCTTTACTCTAAATGGGACCATAACTTACGTAATAATAATGTTGTATTGAAGGAGATTTTAAACTAGTGATTATGACCATAAACTTATTAGAAAAATGTTTCCTGTGGTAACGGATCAAGTGAGAGGAACTCTCATATTCGAACATTTTATACAACCAGACTGTTTTTCTAACCAAAAGATTCACCACCTGCTGGCCATTAGGAAAGAATTCTGATTTAGATTCATCATTTTACAGCCTACAGATGACTTTGTGCTAGTTTCCCTTTAGTTATGCCAACAATCACAGATCTACTACAGCAAACTGTGCAGTTACAAAAACAAAATGACCTGCTGCACGGTTGAAAGCAGACCAAGTACTTGATTTGGTTCAGTTCACACAAGAGGTTGGCAGCAGCTCCACACAAGAAACAGGTAGATGACAGTGTTTGTATTACACACAAAAGAAATAAATTTTGTAGGTTGTGGGAAAATACATGATGTAAGTGGTAATCTTTATGCCAAATGCATTTGATTCTACACATCAGCCAAATGAATGCCATGGCAAGGCTGCTATTATATTCTGTGTGTGTGGTCAGATCTGAAGCTATTAAATGTCCGTGGTCCTCAAATCCCAAATTAATTTGCCAAAACCCACCTGGGTGATATGGATTGATGAGGGAATGGACCCAAATGAAAACACCGCAGACGGGGAAGGGGAAAGTAACAAAAGAAACTTTAATCAAAACTTACTTAACAGGTCAAACAAATGAGATCCCTGAACACACAAAGTAAATCTCTAAGTGGTGTTTTAAGATTAAAATCCCAAAAATCCCCCCAAAAAGTTACGAAAACACAAATCTGATGAGCAGAAGGAGCACAGGACGAACGGGCACATGACAAGGGAAAGACAAGACTATTTAAGAACTGATTAGGGAGACAAGATACAGATGACACAGGTGAACCCAATCAAAGGGAGGAAGTAAAAACACGTGACCCACGAGTACACATAGACAACACGTAGACAAACAGAGTTAGACTTTAACAGGGAATCACAGGAGACACCAAAGGAAACCCCACAGGAAGGAAACCAACATAACAAAACAAAAAAAAAAGACCATGACACCGGGTCTTACTCAACTGCCAAAAAAGAAAGTAAAGATGATCAAACAAGGCAACGGAACGGAACGGAACTGAACGCTGTTTGCCATTTCTAACATAAGTTAGAATAGCAGCATCTACCTGACCTCCATGGTTGAAAGTACAAAGTCTGCTTCACCTCTGCCTGGGTGTGGTTCACCGGGTCAGAAGTGCTCTCTCTTGTGGGAGAGTCTTGACAGACAGCTACGAAGTGCATGGCAAGAAACACGTGACCGATGGAGCCTCAAGAGGAGAGATCACCATTTCAACTGGCTCTTTTCAAAGTGAAGGAACTGTGCTTCTACTTTGAACTCAGGAGAAACTGACTCTCGGTCCAGCTGCTTCAAGGAAGGCTGAAAACTGAGGGAACACACAGACACCTTGATACCTGGAAGTGGCTGCTCTTGATTCCTCAAATACTCCTGGAATATGTAACTCAATTTGATGACTATGTCAATAAAGCAGTATAGATAGATAGATAGATAGATAGATGGATAGATGGATGGATGGATAGATGGATGGATGGATAGATAGATCTAACCCTAACCCACGGGCGGATGGACAGATAGATAGAGGAACAACTGCTTCTCTATCCTTCCTGTATTAGATGATTTGCTTAGCAAAAAGTGACAAATTAGCACAGGCCTCATCCACCTGCTCATTTGGATGGCTCAGGCTGGCATTCTTATCATGCTAGGAAATACCAATTATATTCCAGTCGGCAGTTTAATTACAAATCACAGCTCGCTAGGTGCTGTCACACAAATTAGATTTGTAGTAGAAGGGCAAAGGAAATACAGACCTAATTTTGTCAGGATGTTGTCAAATCTCCCGAGGTAAATATCTCATGTAAAAGTGTGTCTTCCTGTCTATGTACTCACATTAAGCATGAGTTATTTTTTCTAAAAGATCTATTAGTGTCCCATAAAGGGATTCCCATAGGAAGGATGCACAGCACAAAACCACAAAACACTTAAAGATATCTATTTTAAAATACCGGCTGAGTTCTTAGAGCTAATACAGGTGGCCACTGTCTCACATGTGGTCATGTGGTAAAGTATTCCGTGAGATTGCCTAACAACTTTTGTGTCTCAATCAAACACAGTGGGGGTTTTGCATTTATGAACGACAGACACACCAGTTGCCAGTTGTTTTCTACCTGCTGATTATACAAAATAACACCTACCTGCATTAGGTGACATGCAGAGGATCAAGTCCTGCTTTCAGAGCAGTCGCTTCCTCACTTTGTTGTTTAACTGTGAATATATAATTCCTCTTGGCCAAAGGCTGAGTGTTATCTCTGTTTAAGTGGACATGCTCGCTGTTAAATTGGTGTTACAGACAAGCATAATGCCATGATAGCCTAATGTCTAATGGTTTGAGTAAATGAGCTTTTATGTTGCCTTCAGAATGCCCCAATTGCCCAATGAACTATAATGAATAATTTAATCAACACTAATGTCTCATTGTAATCATACAAGTCTGCACATTGCATTTGGCTGTGTGTGCATGTAGTGGCATGATAGCAATGCTTCACTGGAAAGATAATGCGCACAAAGGCAGCGATTAAATGCAGAGTCATGCTGAACTCCAAAACATTTAAGATGCAGGAAGATGGCTCCATTTATGCAGAAATCTGATGCAAGGCGTGCCAAACATGAGGTTAACAGACTTTATTTTAGGGCAGATTATCTAAAAATGCAACCAAGTTTTTCTGCCTTTCTAACTTCCACCTAACAAGCTCATCAGTACACCCACACGGCCGGTGGAGTTTTTCAGTGGCTGGAGGTACCAGATGTAGCTGTAGATGGTGTTTGGTGCTTTAAGTATTATCAGGACTAAGAGTCTACAGCCATGTTAGTGAGGCTGTGCAAAAACGTTCACTAATTAGAAGTAAACACAAAGTACAGCTGAGGCTAATGGGAATGTCATTAGTTTAGAAGGTCTTTGGTCATAAAAGTGCTGGAGAAGGTCAAATGTTGACCTACTTGATTGTGTACTTGATTCATGATTATAATGGAAGTCACTTAGCACAACCTCTTTTTTTCCTTTAGTAATTAGTAGTTCTACTCATTATACTTACTTACTGACACAACATCCTAGTGTGTACTGACCAACAATCACTGCTGAACAATAATGAGTGCTTTAGCAAAACTTAACATAATCTCTACAAAATCAGTGTAAACACTTGTGTGTACAGCATGTACAAATGAAACAATATGAAAGTACTCTAAGTTCATATTTGGTGTTAAGAGAACAATCCTCCCTCAGTAATATAATACATGGGCAGATTGTTTACTCCTGGACAAGACTTCTGTGTCCAAGTAACATCTAATTAACACATTTTTATCAAGCACAGCCTTTAAATATTCATACAAACAGAAATAGGAGACATAAGTTCCATCAGAGCGCAGTCAGAAATTTCAATTCCAGTCTTCCACCCTGAATTCTGTTTAAGTAAATTGCATGGCCAAGGCTAATGCAGCAGTGAGACGACCGCTTCGCAGCTCACACCTCACACATGAAAGACTGAGAGCCTCCACCACAGGGCAATTTTGCGAGGGCTATTCTCTCCAGAAGCTTCCGCGAGAAATTATTCTCCAGCTGAAATTCATATGGAGATATGATAATAAGAAGTTCTGGGCAGGAGGACTACACTTGATCAGGTTGAATAACTCCTCTCAGTCTCCAATTACGGAGTTTATACTGAGAGGGCCCATCTCCCTGCTGCGCTTTGTTTTTTACTCCTCCACATCCCACACCGGATTTTCTCACTTTCTTCTCTCTCTTTCTTACTTTGTCTCTTCAGGTTACGCTCACAAGAGGTTCATCTCGAGCCTTAGGGGCAGCACGCATGGTGCATGCATGAAAACGCTAATGCCTGTTGTTCTCCATGTAAGCCCACACACTGGTGACGTCAACCCACAGCGGCGCATCAGGACACACCACCGTTCCATTTCCCAGCCTCGACATGCATCAATGCCCCCAGAAAAGCAGCAATTTTGTCACATTTGGTACCTGGGTTGGCACATGCCAGGTGCCTGAGCAAATGTGCTCATTTTTGTAACTGAGTCCAACATGATTTTTCACATTTACAAACATGAAGCAACGGATGCGCTATGAGACTTGAATAAAGACTAAAAGATGGCATGCACTCATTTCCTTCTATCTAGAGGCTGTTTCCACCCCATGTGGATGCAACTATTGGAGTAGTTTACTGGTCTCTCTTTTGGTCTCACCCAAAAAACACCATTAGCAAACAGCAGCATATCAGGATGTTGCTGCCACACTCTAACTAGAACCAGAAGATATGTGCAAATTACTCCGCTTCTTTAATCTCCATGCTGACTTCCAGGAAATATTGCTAGTTTATAAATCTCTTAATAGGTTGGTGCCAAAATGCTTTCTGAACCAGTGTATTAAAAGAATACAAACTTTAGATCTTTAGTCTGCTTGTAGTCAACACAGTAGAAACTCCACAAATGCAGATAAATGCTTCCAACACTTGGCTAAGTGAAAATTTAGATGAAAATCTTCTCTGCCTTGGATTATTTAATTTGCTCCACTGAACTTTTTATTTTTAGGTTTACTTATTACTGCTCTGTAACTGAACTAAAGTCAAGGGCTCCCAATCCTCTTGAATCCAAATTTAACCTCACAGGAGGTTGTTTTAAAAAGACTACCATACTTATCTGAACATACAAAGTGAGGACTTGTATTATTCTTCCACTTTTTATTGGCACGCATGAGGCCAGCTCAGTCAACTGAAACATGCATGTTGCTCACTCAATCAAATGTTAATAAAAGATGTTTTTTCTTTGCCGTGATTGGGTTCGGCAGCTTGCAATCCACTTCAAAAAGTCACCCACTGCTTAACTTCTCATTGTGTTCAGGCGCAGACACAGAGAGCTCTGAGGAAGAAGTGTCTGTACTGCACAGAGCGAACTCTGACGGCTCATAATACACCCACATAACTCCATGTTTAATTTTGGAGAAGTCGGAGAAGAAGTCTTTGTTTATTATGCTTATTTTTGTCAGGGATCACACACAGTGATCTCATAGACAGGAAATGCTCTGATACCAGATTTAGTAACTAGTGATAGATAGATTAGTATACATAGATAGATAGATAGATAGATGGATAGATGGATGGATGGATGGATGGATGGACGGACGGACGGACGGACGGACGGACGGACGGACAGATAGATAAAGAAATGCTGCTTTACTATCTCCCAGTTTCCCTGCTTCAAAATGTTCTTTATAAATAAGAAATTACTAAAACTGAATGCAATGTCCCCTTATTAATCCCCATGGGGACATTATTCTCCAGCATTTAACCCATCCAAACCCATCTGTCATTTCTCCAGGGACTCGAACCAGCAACCCTTCGGCTACTGAGCTCCTTCTACACCCTCTGGAACACCTCCTTTCAAAGTTACCCACCTACAACTTCTATGAGCCCACCCCTATATTCCAAGTTGAATCCAGCCACAGTTACTTCTGCTGTAGTAGGAGCCACACTATTTAGCCTTGTACATAAAATAGCCTCACTGTAGCACACATTCCGGACAAGCCATAAAATACACGGACTGAGATGGAATGGCAAATGGAGAGAGTGACAGTGTAATTGTCCTTAGATAGCTCTTTTCTTGCTCTGCCTCTCCCTCTCTCATTCTTTCTGTCAGTCAGTGGCTGCACTTTAACCTGTCCCGAGCCAATTAATCAGGCTTGGGGACAGGTATCTGAACCAGGCTGGCAGGAGGGAGCTATTTCTCTCTGTTCCTCCAGCTGGCACTTCAAGCACACCCCCAAGGCCTTACAGCGTGTGATCACCCGCTGTCCGAGCTAGTCGATCAGCCTCCAAGAAACTTCTTTGCGGCATGGCGACAAACATAAGCGACATCGGAGCATCAGGTATGGGGCTGTTAAATTACACGGAGGGGTCCAGTCCAACTCTGAGCTTCTGACTCAAAGTTACATCCAAATTTCCCTTTATCATTCTTTACACAGATAATCATTGATTCATCCTGAGGTCAATTTGCCTTTCCCAGTCAGAGAGTTTGTTTTGTTTGTTTTGTTTGTTTTCAGCCCAACTTGGGCTTGTCTCCGTCCTTTTACCCCTTTTTACTTACAGGACACGTCAGACTTCTCCTTAACGCATTCGGTGTTGAACGTGTTTACTGACCAGTAACGCCCTCTGGACTGTCACTGTGCATAATGATCGCCCCTCTGCTCTTTCAGTATAAGCCTGTGGTGTGTGCTTGTCCCGTGCAACAGCTGGTTAGCTCAGCAGTTTTGGCTGCAGTCTCAGTAATGTTGCTGCTCGGGCCTTTCTTTGTCTTATTGCTCCCCCTTTTCTTCTCTGTCTTGTCTGCCCTTCTCGCAACAGCGGGCGTGTTATATGACAGAGGGCTACTTTTCGCCCCTGTTAATCATACAGGGCTTTGTGATGGGAGGGCGAGGGCTTGTTACATTGTTTATGTGTTGCAGAAGGTACCAGATATGGTGCTTGTGAGCTGGAGTGATTGGTGCTTGGATCAGTGTGACACTGACTGCATCCAGCTTCACCCTTATTCCAACAGCAACAGCTTTTAGAGGGCGAAGCGAAGCCTATATGTAATAATATGGTTATGGACCGTGGATTCTATAGCTCTAGTACTCTGAGCTTTGGGCTACCCTGGCTCCAACCATGTCAACTGAAGTAAAAGCAGAGTTATTGGGAGCACTGGACTGCACTTAGTTCCACAACCCAGGTATATAAGACCTGTCTGGTCTTATATACCTGGGATGTGGAACTAAGTGCAGTACAGTGCTGGGTATAGACAAAAGTCTTTATCAATGCAAATCTGTAAAGGGACAATAAAAGCATTAAAAAAATGAATATTTTGAGCAAACCAAGCTTTTTCTAATCTCCTGATAGTGCCATTTATAGTGAGATTTTTTTGTGTTAAACCCAAGCAGAGAATGTGCTGTGGACCATTTCTCTAATCAGCAACTACAATTTAGGTTTGTCGGTCACACCACTTTGATACAGACTGAAACATATTAGCAACTACTTGTTGGATTACTATAAAATACTTTAGTCACGGTCTCCGGAAGATCAAGTCTACTAGCTTTAGTGGTCCTGAACATTTTAATTTTTTAGTGGTAAAGATATTGATGGTGCTCAGACAAGGATTCTTAATGACTTTGTCAATCCTTTGACTTTTCAGCAGGTGCCACCAGTGGACACAAAAGACAACATTAACGATGATTTGCTAATGTCAATTAACATGTTAGCATGTTGACCATAGGTCTTTACTCAAAGCACCACTATTCCATAGGCTCTAATAATAATAATAATAATAATTCATTTTATATATAGGCGCCTTTCAAAAAACCCAAGGACACCTTACAAACAGGAACAGCAAAGTCAAAAACACAACACATAAAACCTAGAAGTAAAAACTTAAAAAGAGGAAATTTAACAGATTTTATTGTGGATAAAATGGGTGTCGTCCACATAGCAGCTAAGTTGAATATAATTTTTTCGGAATATATGGCCAAGGGGGAGAAGATAGATGGTGAAAAGGATGGGACAGAGAACAGAGCCTTGGGGAACACCAGAGGAGAGGGGAGAAGGCTGGGATGTAAATGCAGGTTACTGAAGTTGTTGGGGTCTGAACCAGGTTTCTTGAGAATGAGAGTTAGATTGTATGTCTTATTAAATTGCTGTTCTTCTTTCCACATTAGTAAGTACATGGTGGTACAGCATACACGAGTACCTTGAGTGTCATTGTTAGATTAGCTATCTAATCTGCAAACTGACATTGGTAGTGAACTTTCATGTCCTCTGCCTGTGTAGACAAAGACAGTTCCAACAAATAATGCAAAGGAAGGGGATGCAATCATAAAATTAAAAAACATATATAAAATGTAAATGTCAAGTAGTTTCAAGAGCACATATACACTATAAATGTTAAATGATGATAATGATAAAGCTGACATAAAAACAAGCAAACAAACCCATATATCCTATTTGATTTATGTTTTTTAGGCCAGAATGTGCTTCTAACCTTGAATTAAATTAATATATTATCCTAATACACTGTTCTAGTTAATAACATTCATACATCCAGCCACCTTGACAAGGTCTACATTTCTCTCCTGTAAACCTGTCTAGTTGCAAACCTGTTTTTAATGTACATAGTTAATAGCACCAAGTAATTTCATTTCTACTTTCTAATGTTTATGCCTTATTAAGAAAGTGGCATCAAGAAAGTGAATCTCTCAAAAGCCACCCATGACCCATCATCTACATTTGAAGTTCTTGAGACACTGAAAATGTGAAAGAGGGTCTGCGATCAATAATCAATGGATTCTTTGCTTAATAACTCATGAGTCTTCAACACTCAGTTGAGGGCCCATTTTTCACTCAGAATAAATGATTCCGTGATAGCAGAGTGAGAGACAAAGGTTTTGGTCCCAAGAGGTTGTAATGCTTTTTACATTCAAGGGACACGGGACACGTGCATTTCCTTAACAGAAAATTCTCAGTGGCAGGCTGCAGTGACAGCACAAGGACATGCATGGTTCTTAATGCGTTTTGACCTTTGCCACTTAGGTAGGTCTAATGGTGGCAAAAAATACCTACGAGGACATCTTCAGAAAGGTGCTCAATATTTGATGGCCAAGTTCACTTTGCTTGGAAGAGTGGAGTCTTGAAAAATAGCTATTGAGGTTTAAAATGGATGGTCTCTTCTTTTGCTGCTCTCTTTCATTTTCTTCTTGGTTCGTAGTATCTGCATTCCCCTCGAAATTTTTTGAAAGGGAACAATGTGTTTGTATTAAAATTTTGTTTTTACCACCCATTGTTAAAGAGAAACTATTCAGTGCAGCCGCAGTCGCCTACTGTGTGTTTGTTTTATTCAGTACTGGTGATGCCCTTGAGTTCTTATTTTCTAAAAGGCAAGTAAGGATTCTGTGTTTCTACAACTTTTCTAACAAAAAGAGGTAATGCTCAGCGGTCGAGATAAAGATTTTACATTTTCTAAGAATTTAATCATCTTTAGTTCAGGCTGCACAGTATGCCGTGAAATGATTGTTGTTTATTGTGGCTCATTATTGCAATAAACTGAATGAAGAATGTACCATTTATTACTGCCGATGTGAGTGAACAATCAGATCCATTTGAACTGCTAACTTAGACGAGAGAGGATGCAGTGGTAGTACAGTAACAGAGGCTGTGCAGAGTGATAAATTAGGCAATATGAATGATTGCAGGGAGGGTGTAAATATGCCACATGCACTAAAACTGATCTGATCAAAGCAGTAAATAAAAAAAGTGCATGGCAAAGAGGTAGTATTTCTACCACCTCTCAACTACTCATTATCTCTACTGTCTACACTACTTTTGCTTTTTTTGGCCCAGCTGCAGCAGCGACACACCACCGTTTGGCCCCCATCTCAGCTGTCACTTTTATCATCCCATGTCTGCCAAACTAACCAGTTTAGAAAATGGATCAATGCATTTATAGTATATTGGATTTTCACTGAATCTGCAAATCTAATATTTTACATACACCCACAAGCAATTATCGAGTGATTCTGAGCAATGACGCCACTGTCACAATCTGTTAATGTAACCACCTTTACGGCATATATTTTATTCATTAGTGTCCCACCTTTTATCAAGGAGCCATCAGTGCAAATTATTTTTTTTCCATATGTAGGTAATTATGTAGGAAATTGCACTGACACTTTGGAGAAGTTGCACTGCGAAAGATCATTTCCTTTTAGATTGGAATCCATGTGTTGAAATGATAAGATAAGAATTTAAGTCATAGATTTAGTTTTAATAAAATGTTGAACATATTGAAACAAGACTTTGACTTGTGTATTAAGATAAATGAGCTATTATTTAAGTCCCTCTCCAATTATTGATTAAACCTCTAAAAAAAATCATTAAAATGACATCTAAAAAATGTCATTCCATGAAAATAATGCCTTCATGCCTTTAACTTATATGTAACTCTACACAGTTGTTTCCTTTAAAATGCAGTCCCTGCCTTTATCTCCACCTACCAATCTGCTACTTGCTGCAGCTCAAGCATACCAGCTCACCGACAACTCTGCTCAAACCCTGTAAAACTACTCTGTGCTATTTCAGCCATACTTGAGGAGCAGACTGAGGTGCACAACATTCCAAAGCAACAAACAGATGTAACACTTTCACCACCAGCTGGTAACAGGAGAACACTCTACCTTATGCTTGACTAATCAGTAGACTCCATTAAACCCTAATTATTCAGAAATATGATGAAAGAGACATTCCATTGTTTATATATGAACACTGTCTAGGGTAAATTATGACTCTCACTTTGATTTAGGCAGGGCAAACAAATAACTCATTTAATTATTTATGCATATTTATCAGTGTGACCAAAACAACTTGAATAAAGAAACAACAAGAACACAATGTCTTAGTTTTGATTTTGTATTATCAGTAACTGCAATTCACTCTTAACAGTAATCACAGGGATAATAGAAGGAAGATAAAATAAAATACCCCGGGAAATAGTTTGTGTTTTAGAGTGCACTCTTACTTTTTAAGGTTCTTTTAGACAAGCTTTCGTTTGTATTTGTTGGCGCGCTTAACGTTGGAGCTCATGACACTGTTACATTGTTACCTCAGTGTGAATGAAAAAAACCCCGCTCCTCCAGGCTCAGCACCGTCCGACGCAGCACAGCAGCAGCAACCGGGGACAGGAATCCCTCCTCAGCAGGCAGCAGACTCTCCTCAGCACCTGGCAAGATGTCCGTGAACTCCGAAGCTCCTCCCGATCTCCGCTCTCACTCGTCCGTGCAGTGTAGCTATTGCGATGCGTGCGTGGCTAAGCTAGTGCAGCTAACTCGTTCCACAGTAATAAAGCTAAACACTTCTTCAGCCGTAAAAGAGTCCCAAACTCTCCTATCTTAGCATGTGTTCATCAACAAGTAGCCAAAGTCTCTTTCAAATGTCACTCAGTAAAGTAATTATAAAGTTCCAGCATAAATTTACTCGCGATGGCGATCCACCTGTGGTCCACCATCCGTGTCCGCCGCGCCTCTCCAGCGTACTTCCGGTCTCCTACTTCCGGTTCACGTAACAACAATTCCCTGAGTTTTTTTAAATCACACACACGAATTGCAATTAACACTGAACGGTTTTCTTTTTGAACACTATGAAAAAATATAATGAACTCTATCACCCATTACAATGAAATGTAAACACTATCACACACCTCCAATTTCACATCTTATCAGCAGGTGGCAGTAAGCTCATATTTTAAAGCAGCAATATTAAGAAAATAACAAATAACTGATTCCAATGCATCAGTTTTTACACAGAGAACCCGGGGGACCCTTTCTCAGACCTGTAAATCTGGTAAGAAACCATTTCAGAAGACAGCTAACCCAAAACTCACAGCTAAATGGAACATCTTCAGATTGGATGTTCACTACAAAATGACCACTCGCGGCCCTCTTGGAGACAACAGGAAGTCTCTCACATCCACCAGAACCTGATAAGAGTCAAAAAGTGTCAATGGTGAGAAAAAGATTGCATTCTCCGTGGTGACCTCCTGACCTTTCTCTCTCCCTAACACCCAGAACTTTTTACACAGGAATGAACTGAACAGTTTTAAATCCGGAAATTAAAGAAATTCATCACTGGAGTGATGATCCCAACATTTGGACTCAATCTGTGATATCAGGTTGATCAGGACCAGTATGGAAGAAGAACACATCGAATTGTTTGTGGAGAAGCACACACATGAGATGCAAACACCCCCCTCCTCTCTGTCAGACTCTTATCCCAAGCATGTACACCGATCAGCCACAGCATTAAAACCACTGACAGGTGAAGTGAATAACATTGATCATATTTGTACTATGTGGTGTTCTGCTGGAAGACCTTGGATTTTAACATCCGTGTTGATGAGACTTAGACATCCAAATAAACATTGTCCCAGAACAAGCACACTCCCTCATGCAAATGGTAATCCCAAATGTCACTGGCCTACCATGAAATCAGAGTTGACAACTTTTGATAAGAAGACTGATCAATACAAGTAGATTTCATTAATTATTTATATTTAATCATCTGAAGTATTAATGAATTAATTAATTTCTGAATTCATTTGCTGTGGTGCCACTGATTGTAAACAAGTGCAATTTTTATCACAAAGTGCAGTTTCTACATATGTGGTGTGGTTGCTTGAGGCTAGACATTCTTTTATGTATTTATTTGGCAAAGCCATGTGAGGCTGTTATGCTACATCCTATTACCCACAACGTCTCTGTCTGTCTGTCTGTCTGTCTGTCTGTAAAAATATGGACTTAAAAAAAACTACTGATTTTCACTTTAAATGTTTGCAAAGGTGTAGGTAAGAATTTCCCCCAGTATGGAACTACTATATGTTGCATTAGTGAGTTAGGATCAGTGGCACTGCAAAAAGAATTTATAATGAAGTGGCAAATCAAGATGTGGAGATCACTTTCAAGACTAAAACCCCAGCTCTGCTCTCAAATTAGCATTGATGTTGTTTTTATACAGTCGTGAACCTGAACAAACCGTAAAGGATAAGGCTGGAGATATGCCATATTTTTTATAATTGCCAACAAATCCCATGAAAACTGAATTACCCTTTGTGTATCCAGTGCGTATCAGTATCAGTGAGCCACACTGTGAAACTGGGTGACGATTTCCTTCATCATAATGAACATGGACACTGTGGTTTATTTTGAAGTTGGCCTGCACACAACATCCTGCCAATTCAAACTGTCATTAGAGTGCCCTTTGTGTAAAATTGTGTGGCTAAAGAAGTCCCAAAACAAGTGCATCATTTATTAACAATAATTACTTTTAATGCACAATAACTCGAGAACAAATAGAGATAGGATAATCAAACTCAGCACAGATGTTCATCTATATATTTTTTTTTTTTTTTATTTT
>OMNN01031190.1:0-14065 GCA_900302755.1 Chromis chromis | reverse complement strand
ACAAATGTTTATTTATTTATTTTATTTATATTTTTTTTTTTTTAATTTTCGCATCTTGACCTACCCTGGTCACCCATTAATTTTGAGGTCAAAAGGTCAAAGGTCAAGGTCGCAGGGCTACTTAGTGCAAAATCCACTTATAATCTACGATAAAGCTTGCAATGATGAACCTTGGTATATCTAAGGGTAGGACTACCACGTTGAATCTCTTGGCCTTGAACTTGACCTTTGACCTTGAACTTACTGCTGTCTGTCTGTCTGTCTGTCTGTATGTGGGTGTGTATGTCTGCACCATAACTTGATAACAAATTGAGATAGGATAATCAAACTCTGCACAGATGTTCATCTTGACCTACCCTGGTCACCCATTAATTTTGGGGTCCAAAGGTCAAGGTCACAGGGCTACCTGCCATGTTTAGGAAGGCATCCGGCGTGGGTCTGCATCTCGTTTTAGTGCATTCTAGTTTATTAATTAATTGCATTATTATATTAGTGCTCCCTTTTTTAGCTGTGCATCTTTAGTGAGAATGACTAGGCTACATGCTGATTACCACAGATGGGAGAGTCGGACAGTTTGTATTGAGACTGATGCATTTGTAGTTCTAACCCTAACCCATATTAATGCCAGCCTTATACTTTAACTTAACTTCTTGGCTATCCTAAAGTACTGGAGGATTTTGTAAGAATAACCTGACCAAAGCAGTGCAGTGAACATGTTTCAGGTACTAACAACGGAAATGTCCTGCCTGATATTCTGAAGAGAGTTAATAAAAAACGAAACTGCTTTCTCACTTCATTTGCACCTGTCTCCTGCTTCCTGTATCTGACACACACACATCATCCCTTTTTTTTTTCTTCCGTTTTTGTGTTCTACTAACCTCATTACACAACCCCCCTAAATTCTTCAAATACACTAACCAAATGGCAAAAATATGGTGCCAAACCTGTCTTCGCTGTGGCGCACTTTCGATTTTTATATGCTTTGTGCCAGTGCCTTGCTGGAACCTTGCACCCTGTGAGTAATGAGAACAAGGTGAGGGGGCTCTGGAGTGTAATTATTTTCATTTGGGAGACAGTGGGGGGGGGCTGCTCTACATTTGTCTCAGCCATACGTGACAGTTCACTATCTCCCAGTGACGGTAATGAGCACCAGGCCCTCATTATGTGTTGAGGATGGCACCTCTGAAAGAAAAGGCTAAAAATAAATGTTACCTTTCACTGTCCACACATGACAAGAGGAAGAGGGGGGAAAAAAAATACAGTGGAGCTGGTGTCAGGAGCAGAGCCGAGAGAGTGCCTTGTGGAAATGTTGTCTTTGGAAAAGCATAGAAATCCCAACCGAAAGGACAGGTCAAGGGAAGGCGAAACTGTGACTGGTGTCAGGATGAATTTAATGACACATATAGCTAGCACGCCTGCACCACACAGGAAGCTTGTGCTGTTTTTTTATATATATATATATCACCAACGTAAATGCACATGGTCATTCTACTCAGAAACACACACAACAACTACTAGATGAGACAGAAACACAAAGCAGCTTTTACAAGGTGAAGCCTTTGGGCAATTTTGTCCCCTGTCGCTTTACATATTTATAGGCCACCAAGCTTCATTGCATCGTCCTCAACTGCAGTCCGTTACATTGCTCAAAGTGGAAGAGAAATTCTGTGGGGTGTTGACCTGGCAAGAAGTATTTTGTCATCTGTCAGTGGACTAACCTTGCTCACTTTAAAATGTTTCTGGCTGCTCTGCTTTTTGTTTTGTTTTGCTTTTCTGAAAAGCTAAAAGAAAGCTAAATTCTCCCCTTAAAATTCAGCATTAAACTGATTTGAAAGAGCACTGGTCATTGAACGCATCACAAATGCACATGTGCTGACTTCCATTGTCACAGCCTGTCATTCAAAGTGTCATTTAACTACTAGCCTTTTAAAAATAAAGAATCTGTTGAATGAAAATTTGTTCCCGCTGGCGAAATATTATGAGCTTATTGGAAACAGTCTTTCAAAGATAACACCTTTGTGTAACTCTGCAATTTCTTTCACTCTTAATCATCACGTTTGCTAGGTAAAAAAAAAAAAAAAGTCACAATATTTAAAATGACAAATTACACTGCTTCAGGCATCAGGCTTTTTAAATTCAATTATGATTATTATGATTTCCAGGAATAAATGTACAGTCGAGCAGGCAGTTGGCAATTCTCAGATAGATTGTTGTGTTTTTATCATTCCATTGGGATTTAAAACAGTGACGCCATATGGTAACACTTGGAATCTGACAACTGTGTCATAATCAGATTTTATTAATGAATATTTTGAATCTATATTTTTAGCAATTCGTGCCAATCTAAATAAAATAAAAGGTTCAGTCAGACACATGTGGCAATGGAGTCACAGAAACTACAGCAACAATGGCAAAGCTGTGTTTTTGCAAGCAGTTTTAAGTTTTTACTTCAGCTCTCCACATATTAGGTAAATGGTAGAGTCATTATGTGCAAACAATTGCACTGATTGCACCTTAAATACCTTTTCCCCCCATTAAGGCTTCCCCTGAATGTTTGTACTTTGTCAGTGCAGCTCTAAAACATGAAAAATTCTCACATTTATTCCGAATAAATAAGTTTTCCAGTAAACATTTGCAGTGATAAGAAGTAGCCATGACAGCCGCTGTCCAGGCTGCTCATCATCCCAGCCAAACATTACCAAACTCGCAGGTGATTGTGCATTTCAAAAGGCAGCAAGTAAACACAGCTCTGCCACCTTTCTCTGAAAATTGTCAAGAAACTTCACTGATGTGATAATTCTTCTTGCTTTAGCTTGGTGAGAGCACTTTATTGAGACGTTCTCTAAAAAGTTTACAGCTCTGTTGTTCAGCCTCCTCTCTGCAACATAATGTGCACATTTCCACATATTAAATTTTAAAGCCCCGAAACAGCAACTAAGACAAAGAAGACAAGTTATTTCCTAAATTTGTTTGGGTAAAATGCTGCTGCTCAGTAATGTACTGTTTTGTTCAGTATTATATTGACTTTCTTTACATAACAACTTAAAATGTTTTTCCTTTTCTTCCTTTCTTTGGAGCATTTGCAGTGGGTAGAGAAGACCGGGAAATGTTCATAATTAAAAAGCCACTGGTTCAAGCAATTTGCTGCCTAAAGGCTGATGAAAAATGAATGTGTGTTACAGCCAGGATTTAAGTGTGATTTTCTTTTCTTGCTGTAATGCTGTTTCTTTCATTATCCTGTTTTTTTTTTTCTTTCCAAATTGATAAACTCACTCTCGGCATGAAAAATTGATGACCTCCTTTGTGTGCTGCCCTGTCTGCTGTCCTCTGTTTTGAATTGAAAGGTGAGAGCTGGCTCACTGCCAGTTAGCCACTAATGGCCCTGGACAGCTAGCTTCCACAGGGCCTTGTGGCAGGTAAGGTGCTGTGTTAAAAAGCCCATTATGCTAATGCTAATTCTGCCGGGGGAGGGTGGGGAAGATCGCTCTGACACTTCTCATCTCTATCATTAGCGGCAGCACGTAGGGAAGGGATGGAGAAGCTCTTTAGTGCAACCTGAGCCTTTCCAGAAGATTTCAAATGGGATCTGAGGGAGGTGTGGGCTCTTCTCTTTCTAATGGGCAGAGCCTTGAGAGCTTGTTGCCACTGTTGAATGCAACACAGACAGTATCTGATGAAATTCTATGCTCATTTTGGAAAATCTATCAGTTTACTTTTAAAAGAACAATCGCAGTTTGTGTTTATATTTTCAGGAAGGACGTCTGCTTGTAAGACAAGGCAAGCATTGATGATTACTTTGTTCACATGCATTTATTTAAATACAAAAACACATTTTTTTTTTCCATTTAGTGGATGTGTTGGTTGTAAAATGATGATTAAAAAAACAAAAACAAATCTGATTTCATGCCGAGGAGTTGGCAAATCCAAACTGAAAAGATACATACTGATGAGCCAAAACATTAAGACCACTCACAGATGATGTGAATAACTTGACTGTCCTCTAATAAAGGTGCATTCTAAGATCCGAGATACAGTATGAGGTGCCATCAAAACGTTCCATGATTGCATTTACAAAAAAAAAGAAAAAAAAACAAAAAACACGTCCACTTCTAAGTAGTCTCCTTGTACTCTGGTACACCACTCCCAGCGCTCCTGCTGTGCTTGATCCCCTCCTTGGAAATCCCATTCTGAGAGAATGTCAGACACCACCTGTATTATGTGCTAAGTCTCCTCTACTGGGCTGAAACGGTGATTCTTCAACTTGAAATTTATCTTGAAGAGAAAGAAATCACATGTACCCAAATGTAGCGAGCAGTGCAACTGGGGGGATTATTGTGGCCAAGAAACCTGTGGCAAATCTGTGAGCAGTTGGAGTTGTGGCAGCCAAATGATATTCAGTCATTTGTGCCGAATGTTCTCCCTCAAACACCTCAGAACATTACAGTGGAACTCTGAGTTGACAGTCTGATCCTGGGGATTCATGGTATATAACCCTGTGAATGTTGAAGAAATCAGTGAGCATGGTCTTGGTATGCTCCCGACTAAGTGCACCTTCTTCGGTCTTGCAGACTGCAGACATTTCCACTGTAAAAATTGTTATTTCTTCTCTGGTATGTGGCTGTAAACCCAACTCTTGAAGCTTGGCTCATCCCGGGCCACTGACTGGCACAAAGTGATGTTTTCTTCTCTGTACCAGTTTGAGGTCCATGGTGAAATCACAGATGCGTACCTACCAGTAGTGACAAAAATTAGTGTAACACAGGTCCTGTGTTACACCAGATGTTGATCATGTGATGGTTACTCCATGTCCATGACCATGCCACGCTCTGTGCACACACAACAGGAACTGCCTCTGAATGATTTTTATCGCACCTTGTTATTGGCAAGTCAATAGCTGGTTTTCATAGTCAAAATGCTGGTGCAGGAAAAAAAAAAGTGAAGGTGTAAAGACCTGAGTAACTTTAAGGTCAAATGGCCAGATGCCTGCATTGGAGCATGTCCAAAATGGCAAGGCATGTGGGGTGTCCCTGATCAGCAGTGGCAAGTATCTACTGGCCATTAAGCAGCAATGGCCAGCTCCAACTGCCAACTGACTGGACTCAAACAATCTGCTGCAAACATCTTGTGCCAGATACCACAGGGCACCTTCTGAGACTGTTTTACACTATCTCCTTCCTCTGTTAATAAAAAAATGTAATCACATTACATTCTGTCAAAATATATGTGCTGTTTCAATTTTCTGTGCAACATTAATGTACTTTCAGGGAGACCAGGATAACCTGTGCCACACCTTCTCTACTACAAAGATGTCAAATAAGGACAGACTAGAAATCCTCGCTCTGGGACCAACTCGAATATTCTCACATAGAGAAAAGAGATGCGAGGTCAGGCTGAGGACAGTATCTGTGAGGAAGTGAAAAGTTCTCACATAATAGAGAGAGATGAACAGTCCCCAAATAGGCGCTTACAAAAATGCATTCACAAAAACACTCTCTGACAAGCACAGTACATCTCATGTTGGCTACAAACATTTAAATGAAAATCTTGACATCCCTAAATCGTCTGAAATATTGAAGAACCTTGGTGCTTGTTTTTCAAATGATATGCATCCGTGAATATGTGTGAGTTCATATCTGTTACTGGATGAGCTCCAAATCTGTATCGCATAAATGATACACAAATGCGAAATGTCATCGGGAATACATATCGGATGGCTGCTATAACAAGACTTGCTCATTTTACAATTATTCCAAGCAGTGAGCACACCGCCATCACATATAAAAACCATGCATAAGTCAAGAGGCATCTAGCCTGAATGTCTCTTCCGCTCATTTTTTTCACGCCTCATGAGCAGGTGTGGGAGAGCACTGGTTGCATCACTAATGCGCATAGTCTGCTCCCATTCTTTGGTTTGTGTGCGCGCGGTGCCTATATATAACACAACTTTGAAACTTGGCAGTGATCCATCTGTCTGGTTCGTGTAGTGTAGCTGGGCACAGGTCCCACCACGGCCCCAAAGAGGCATAACATGAGCTGTACAGCCACCTGCCCGATTGCACACTCAGTCTGCAGTAACAGTCTATGTGGAAGCAAGGGGATCTCCATTAGCTCCTCAAATGTACATGGCATGTTTGTTTTTTTTTTGCCTAACTTAATTTTACACCTGGTTAACAATGTGCAAGGACTGACTAGCAAACCTGAGGAATGCTTTTTACACATATTTTACACAATATGACAGATTACCTACAGATTTCCTCAAAAGGGCAGGTCGTGAAAATTGTAGCACTTCACTCTTTCAGCTTATGTCTAAGTTGTTTTGAAGTAATTTCCCCCCTACTAAACAATCTGTACCAGACTGAGTGAGGAATCGTCTATTTTTGTAAATGAAGCATCTGCCCCGAGGGCCCTCAGAGGCACAGAGAAGATGATCTGTTTTGCCTAGCTTTGATTTCTTTACCTGATGCACAGCATTTCAGCTAAGCTTCAGCTGAGTTAAACATTCTTTCAACTTCAAATGCCATCCAGAACACAAATATTTTATTTAAGTACTTGATGAAATGCACTGAATATTTATTACTGAATAGGCAATCATCGCCGTGACATTCTTATGAAACCACTTTTTACCATAGCACATCAAGGTATCATAGGAAAGATACACACATGATGATATACATTATTGTCACTGTCGCATTAAATGTCTGGCCATGTAATATATATTTGAAAAGGACAACCATAACACGAGACAAGGTTATTGAGCAGCAGTAGGTTTTTCACACTATTGTGACCTGATTAGGCCCAAATCTTGGGTATCAAAATTGTCTTTTCACAGCCTGCCACTGTAGACAGGCTGTGAAGTGCCTGGTTCAGTGCCAGTGTTAGCGGAGGTGTCACATTCCATATTTGACTTTGTCCGATGTCAGTCCACATTTTTTGTCCAAGATCATTAGCCATAGCATTCTAGCAGCCTAAGCTATGACTTAAAAGTACTCTACGCAATTTCTGACCATTAGATGTGTTGTGGAATGTGAGAGCAAGCATGTGTAAAGGCATAATTAACATCTTGCAGTTTCACACCAGTCCGTTGAGCAAGAGTTGCTGTTGGTTAGATGTCAGTGACGAGAGTAAAGGAAAGTGTGAAGAAGAAGAAGAAGAATGCAAACAAGCAAATGTGGATATTAATACAGAGTTTAAAATGTTGAGAAAAATGGGCTTTGCAGAAGTAGCATGAGAAACAATGTACTGTATATTCAGTAACTTTGATAGGCCTAAAGGATATGCGTAATGGATTTTAGTGAGTAACACTAAATGCAAACAAAACTGCAAGGGACTTCATTGAGAGTCTTCTGTACATCTCACAAACATTTTTTGGACTCACAACGGACATTAAACACACACACACACACACACAAATACACACACACACACACACACACGCACGCACACACACACACACAAATAAATAAATAAATAAAAAATTGTAAATTTGACAATTGTAATCCTAGTCACATCTTGCAACCTGCAGCCTAGATTACCCTCAATGCAAAATGCAACCCCACCAATAATTTGGTTGGAGGCAGGATGCTACTACTATCTAATAGCATTGAGCAGTTAGCCTTTACTGTAAGTGCCCTGAGAAGCTAAGATCATTTCTTTTTAACTCTACACACACAGATTTGTTTTTATTTATTTTTTTGTCATTTTCAAACTTGTAGTCTCAAACAATCAGACCCATTATTTCCACAGTGCTGTGTCAGCACCGGTGAATGAATATTTTACTTTAGGGACAAAAACTCCCTGGCATTTTTGGATTTCTTTAAACCAATCACAATAGTCTTGCTAAGCCCATGATGACCCTCACAAATAGTGACAAGGGAATTGCTCTGATGGAACATTTGCACAGAGAGAGGCTAACACTCTCGTTAAAATGGCTACTTCACCTATAACTTACCATTTACAACATTTAGGTTACAGCTCACAGGTTGTTTTTCAAAAAGGTTATGCACAAATAGTGAATGGGTAGGAGAAAGCCGTTTATACGCTTCATAATAGACTCCAACCTGTGTCTGATCATCTTCTACCAAACCAACGCAGACCCAAGTAAAACTGCATTATTGTCACATACTGTATGTTGTCATTTGTTGTCATTTAGCGTAACCTGGGGTTTTGTAGAAACATCTAATATGAATAATTACAAGCAGAATGAACCATCAGTGTTACTCCAGTATCAACATCCATGGAGTACATTGTCTCTTATATGCTATTTCCAGCAGTGCATGGGGACGAGTTCTGTTAAGAAATGATGGAACATAGTCCATAGCTCCTTTGAAGCCCTCTAATTCGTATTTCTTACCAACTTAAAATACAATGACTGATTGATTGCAGTTGTTTGGTCACTATTACTGACAACTTTATCTTGCACTTTTTTTTTTTATCTGAGCAAGAAGGAAAAGATAAAACACACAGTTTCTCAATTTCTAAAATCAAAATTCATTTCCATGTAGCTTCAAACTGGTTTGTAATTTGTGTTGGTTCAACATGGCCCAAAGGTGGCTAATGCATGAGAGTGATTATTTTCCTATATCCTGAAAAGACATGCTGCGATGCATCCACGCAGGAGTCCCTTGTAACGAATTGCTATATGAAAGATGGGAAGAAACGCACCCTTGGAAGTGACTCATTATGGTATGTCAGTGTGTAATTGCAGCTTACTTTTTGCATTATGTTGCCTCATCTTGTTTTGGCAGACCATAGGAACGCTTGTCTGACATAATGATTTATAATTTTCCTGTTAGGAGGAAGAGTACGAGTAGTTCTCGCTGTGTAATCATTGTGGTAATTGTAGTAATATGGAAGTTTTTTCTCTGATTAACAAATGCCTATTACACACACTCCGATGCAGTGGAAGTCTTATTGAAAGTGGCAGTTCCTGAGCAAAATGAATAAGAAAACAATCAACTTAATGCTGCATAATTATATATATATAAAAAAAACAATTACCTGAATAGTGTTTAGAATTTCATAATAATTTGTTAGTATTCATTGAGCATGATGCTGGCAGTTAAAATAATCATATTTTATGTTCATAACATAATTTGAGTAAAATCATTGGATAGAGACTATAGCATATTAATGGCATTTTATTTTTGACAGAAGAAGCCTTTACGTCACGTGTAAAGCTTATTTACTTTTTTTTTTATCTTCTTCACAGTTGGTGTTGATATTGCAGTCGAGCTACAATTCAAATAACCTGGAGATGATCACATTTGCATATACAGTACAGTTAAGCTCATAAGCTACGAAGTGCACTCAAAGCTTTGCCTGTGAATTGTTGTTTTTTTCCCATTTAAATGCATAACCATAGCACTCTGAGCAAGATTGCATTAAAGATTCAAAGATTTAAAGTTTCACGGGTACCGGCTGGATGACAGCTGAAGGAACACCAATCAATGGAGGTCCATCTCGGCGCTGCACCAAATGAAAATTTCCGATCTGATTAACATCAAAAGCACAATTAAGAGATAAGCAGCAAAGAAACCAGACATAATGGGAATGCAAAACACCAAAGCAATAACAATTAAGTATCCCCACTCCTAGGATAATGGAGTCATGGCCTGGTAACAGATTTAAGGATCAAATGACTGTTTGTCAATTCATGTAATTACAATTGTATTGTGTGTATTTGCGTTCTTCCAGGGGGTCGAAAGGTGAAGGGTACTGCCTCCGCTGAAGTTAAGTGTGACCTTTCTATGCTAGATGCCCTACACTTAAGCACATGTGAATGTGCGTACCAATTTTTTAGAAGACAAATTTCACTCAGAACCACAAATCTCAGCCTCATAGTGTCAGTACAGGGAAATTCAATTAGAGTACAGCATGGCAAACTACGTATTAACACAATGTTTTACACATATACTGCAGAGATATTTCACAAGACAGATGTAAAGTCTTACAACTAAAGTCAGGGGATCACCGATTCAAGGACAGAGTGATGTTAGCACCTGTTCAGTGGCCAGACAGATAGAATGTGTTAGAACATGCTTTATTAGACATGTAACACTCTCCTATCATGAGTTTAGACATTGAGTGACAAGGTGAGTTTGTGATCCATCAAATACATCTGTCTGAACGTGATAGTACTTAAACCCAGCTATCATTAAGCTACCCCAACCCTTAGCTATACACTGATAAACCACAACTTTAAAACCACCTGCATGATATTGTGTAAGTCCCCTTCCTGCTGCCAACACAGCTGGAGGTATGGAATCCACAAGACCTCTGAATATGTCCTGAGATATCAGACACCAAGATGGTAGCAGCAGTTCATTTTCTTGTATGTTGTGAGGTGGGACCTCAATGGATCGGACTGGTTTTTCCAGCATATCTCACTGATATCTGGTCAATCTAGAGGCAAAGTCAACATATTGAACTCGTGTTCCTCAAACCATTGCTTAAACAATGTTTGCAGTGTGGCAGGACGCTTTATTGTGCAAAAAGAGGCCACTGCAATTTGGGAATACTGTTGCCATGACCTCTGAATATGTGTAGAAGTAACATCCCTATGATTGCTAGGACCCAAATTTTCTCAGAACACTAAACATTACCCAGAGGATCACAGTGCCTCTGCCGCTTTACCTTCTTCCAAAAGTCCATCTATTCCCCAGGTAAATAACATCTGTCCATATGATGCAAAAGAAAACCTGATTCAGACAAGGACACCTTCTGCTGTTGCTCCGTGGTCCAGTTGTGACTTTCTTGTGTGCATTGTAGGTGCTTTCGGGGGTGGACAGAGATCAGCATGGCCAGCATAGCACTTCTGTGAGACTGGACCACATCAGTGAGCTTTGGGCACCCATGACCCTGTCGCTGGTTCCCGGTTGTCCTTCCTTGGACCACTTTTGGTTGGTACTAACCACTGCATACCAGGGATACGTGACAAGATCTGCTGTTGTAGAGATGTTGTGATCAAGAAGTCTAAGCATCACAATTAGGCTCTTGTCAAAGTTGCTCAGATCCTTACAACTTATTTTTCCTGATTGCAGTACATCAACTTTAAGAACTGGTTCACTTGCTGCCTAATGCATCCCACTTTACCTGTCAGTGGTTTTAAAGTTGTGGCTGATCAGTGTATGTGCATCAGCGTACTTACATTCCTCATCTGAATAAAGAGATGTCATCTTGAGGAGGAAAACAGCATGGAAATCTTCAAAGGGAAACCATAGCTTTGAAGGTGTCGCTGGTAGCTTCAAAGAGCAACATACATGTTTCCCAATAGGCTGGAACCTCATAAGCGTATAATGAGAGGTGCTGTGGGGGTATCTTGAGACAGGCCGTCTAACTCCCACGTATGGTTTCACCGAAGCTTTCTGTGCAGTGATGAGAGTCTCCTGATAAGCCAGTTCTTACATGAGGAGATGAACAGTGGGTTTTATGATTTTATCTGCCTTAATAAAAAACGGCTTTAGTTGCTCAGGTCTTGGTAAGCTATTGTTCATCTCACAGTGCAATGTAAAGAGAAATGTAAAGAGATACCCTATGTGATCTGCAACTTCAAAGTTCGCACTAGAGAAAAGGTGTGACAACACATTGACAGTTTTAAACAATAGCCAGTGGCTTTACACACTGAATATTCTCCTTAATCCATAAGCAGACTGCTACAGCCATAACAGATCCAATAAAAAGAGCTGGCAGTGGTTCCATACCCTGCATTTAACGCTGTTCAAACAGCTGCTGCATTAGAAATGCTCATTCCTTAGTGTAGAAGCGCATAAAGACCCATCCAGAACTTCTGTGAAACTCCTGTGCCAAAACCTTTTTGATATGTACTGAACTCATAAATCCAGTGTAGCCACAAAGTCAGAGACAAATTGGAAGCTGCAGCAGGTGGCACAGCCACTCTAGACAGCTTAGAAGTGCACTTTGCTCAATCAAGAAGAGCAAATAAAGCCGCAAAAGGAGAGAAGAGATACTGTTTCTTTTCCCCTTTTGTAAAGCTGAGAGCTATAGTTCCCAGAGCAACAGCAGGTATTTATTTATTTATTAGGTGGCAAGCTGACAGATAGAACATGATGTGGAAATAATCCTTTAATGGTTACATCAGCCGCACAGAGGGTCTCTAAAACACTTCATTTACGTAGTTTTGCGCTTTGTAGTTGTCAGAAAAGAGAAGGTTAAAAGGTTCTTGCAGAAAAAAAATAAACAATAGGTGTTGAAGAGAAGCTGTTCTCAAATCAAACTAGGCCTCCCGTAATAAAGAAAGGCATTGTTTGGAAGACTTTGAAAAATGCTGTCTGTGCATTGAGGAAAGTTCACAGTCTGCGTCCGTGCTAAGATTATGCTAATAACAAGCATTACTTTTCTCTTAATCTTTTTTTCCCTTTTATACATTTACTCAGCCTCTCTCTCTGCATCTCCTGAATATGCATGAGGTTTGTCTTTCATGCAGGTAAATGTGCTTACACAAGCACTCGAGCTCAACAACATTTTGACAGTGTTTCTAAAAAACATAGTTATGATGCATCCATTTGGCCGATGTGAGAACGTTAGGGGTAATGTGACTGAACATATTGTGATATGCTGTGTTCAAACGTCAGGCAGTTCTTGAAATGGTGATGATATGGAGTCCAATCAGTGCGTGTATGATTAGCAGATTGTTAGGGCTGTGAAAATGAGATTTTAATGGTAATGCCGACAAGTAAACATGTTTGTGAGCGAATATGGCGAGCTGATGAAATATCTCAACTGATGCGATATATGCATGATTTTATCTTGTTGTTGTTGTGTTATTTCTCACCGCCGATCACATTTTCAGAGATGGATGCAACTCGGTGCGGCAATTCAGTGCAAGGTTACAGTGATGGGCTTTCATGAAGCATAAACCACTGGGGAAAATCATCCTTGTCCACACATCTGCATAATGGGAGCATGATGTGGCTATGACCTGGAATGATTTTCAAAGTGTAACGCCGATCATCTTACTGGATGCTTTAACAGAATGCGGGACACATTTTTAGATGCGACTGGCTGCAAATCCACCTAGTTGTGAATGATATGAAGATGACAACACTTTGATGTGAGTAGAAAATGCTTTTGCATAGGTTATTACATAGTGCACTACATTTACTTGTCGTCATTTTGCTTAGTGTCTCTGTGTGTAAATATATCCATGATATAATCCCACTATGGAATAATAATAATAACTTTACTTGTATAGCACTTTCCAAACAGAGTTACAAAGTTACATTAAAATAACAATAATTGATGGCAATTAAAATACAGAACATAAAAATAACTATGTAAATATATAAACAGATAGGATAATAAATAATTGAATAAGAAGAATAAAAACAACAGAACATCAGCTAAGAAAAGCCAAGCGATAAAAGTGAGTTTTAAAGAGAGTTAAAAGAGGATATCGAGTTTGCTTGTCTGAGATCCTGAGGCAAAGAGTTCCATAGCTGAGGGGCCCGGACAGCAAAGGCCCTATCGCCTTTGGTCACAAGTGAAAAATCCCACAGCCTGTACATTGTATTTTATAGATGTCAAAAGTGTTGCATGACTCAACAGCTGACATCACTATGGTGATAAGTGAATGTCTGAAATCTGAATTGACTGCACTGTGATCTACTGAGTGTTAATTAGAAGAGGTCTGATCACATAGTTCCAAAACTGTTTGTGGTGTGTGTGCATGTGATGCGTCATGGTCAGGTCATGCAGCGTGTGCGAGCAGTAACTTGTTCATGATGTCAGGATGTTGCGTGAACTTGTGTTAAACATGTTTTTGTGACCACTGGTAGGTGCGCATCCATGATTTCTTATTGAATCAAAAAACGTAGCAGAGAAGAAACCTTCACTTCCTGTGTCAGTCAGCAGCTCGGTGTGATCCAACCTTCATGTGGAGGATATCACTGGAGTGACCACAACAAAGCAAGTATCTCTTTTTTTTAAGATTTAAAAAAGCTCTGACCTTTCTTCTACTCGTATTTTTCTTATTAAACTCAACTTGAGGCATGACTGGGTCATTCACCACCTCTGCTCTTGGACAAAATATAAACATGGACTTCCACAT
>OMNN01031187.1:0-17500 GCA_900302755.1 Chromis chromis | reverse complement strand
CACTCAAAGAGGAAAGGTTTTTCAGCAGAGTAGTGAGAACGAAGTTTTTATCATTTTTCTCTCCATCCGTCCATTTTCCAAACCACGTATCCTGTTCATGGTGGCAGGAAACTGGATCCCAGCACAGAAGATTGTGAGCGAGAGACAGGACACAGCTTGGATGCTCTCAGAGCTTAAATGTATTTCCAGAAATCATGAATGTAAGTATGCCATTCTGGTGTGGAGCCCCAGTTTGTTGACCCAGCTCACAGTGAGTACAAAGCTGATATTTGTTCCACCAGGCTCAGATTCTTCTACTTCCAATTGTGTATTAACTGAAAAATGTTTCCAGTCGTGAGCAGAGAAGGATGTTTCAGAGCGAGCTTTGAAGAAGCTTCGCAAGAGGTGTGACAAAGAACCTGTTCTCTGAACGGAATTCACTGGAGGGGGGCTGAAGCTGTAGAGATAACTGTAAATAACCTAAACTGCCTCAAAGCAGCACACATAAACAGAAAGATGTTTGGGCGAACCGTTTATTTGGTAACCATCGCACAAGAAACGGATAAACAGTTGTACAAAACAACACAGATAATTAAACACATTGCACATGAACACATAATGTAGATCACTGCCTCACACGTGAACAGTTCTTGTATGCATTAACATGTAAACTCAGAAGTACAGATGTGGCAAAGCAACACACAGTTTATAAAACCTGCAAGTGAAGCAGCTAATTGTGAGCAGCTGTTTGTCTCACACATTTCTGAGCTCCAGCTCCTCAGCTACAGTCACAACTAACTGCAGCAGTGTCACACCAGGAGTGCGAGAAGGCAGAGTGTAAAGGATTTACAAAGTAGCTCATTAAAATGCAACACATTTGGAATATAAAAATCACTTCATAATGCTGTATTTACCTGGTTTTAATCTTTGACAGTTTCTGCCATGTTTCTCATTTTTAGCCGTGCAAGCAGAAGAAAAAAGCCTGATGTCTGATCCAGGGTGAAATAACTCAACAACTGCTGACTGGATTGATATCCATGGTGCCCGAAGGAGCCATCCTGCCGACTTCATTGATCTGCGGTTGACATTTCAAATTAAAGGTTTCAAATAAAATGTCTCAGCAGGAGTGAGAGTAAAAATTATGCTTTTGATACTCTACATGTGAATGTAGAACACAAAAATGAGCCCAAAGTAGAGGCTGGCATTTTATTTCATGCTTCTTTTTTTTCCTGAATAGAACACAAACATGTACAGACGAGTGACAAATTAAAGGAAAAAGCAACATAAAGTGTCTTAGTAAGGTGTTGGGCCACCATGTGCCACTACAGCAGCTTCAGTGCTCCTTAGCATTGATTCTCCAAGTCTCTGGAACTGTTCTGGAGGGATGAACACCATTCCTCCAAAATATATTCCCTCATTTGGTGTTTTGATGATGGTGATAGAGAGAGACTGTCCACCATGTTTGTCCAAAATCTGATCCAGTGTTCAACTGGGTTGAGATCTGGTGACTGTGAAGGCCATAGCATATAGTTCACATCATTTTCATACTCATGGATGAGGATATTGTCATCCTAGAAAGAGACCACTACCATCAGTATAGTAATGAATCATCATAGGATGTGACCCTCAGGTCTTCTCTCTGGAGTTCTGTGCAGAGAGAAGACCCTTCCCTCTCAGGAGACAGGTGGACCCAAGTGATGCCAGCATAACGAAACCATTTCATTCCCTAACTGTAGGGGTCAAGCAGTCAGGTTTTCCTTCAGTGTTGTCACCAAATTACAGCCCTTACATCAGTCTAAGCCCAATCCTTTAGACTATTTACATCCACTACCACAACAAGTGTTGGAATGGGAAAGTCCCTGCTGAGCATTGGTTTAACCAGCTCTGGACTGAGGACATTAGGTGTCACAGAAGTCTTTGTCATGGTGGCACGTTGTGAGCCGAACTCACACAATGCTTTTTGTTTGGCAACGCAGAACCACCCATGGTCTGAGTGACCGCGTCCTCTGGTCGCTACAGTATTAAATAGTAAGAGGCTTCACCTGGTGGCGCACCAGGTAACTACATCTTCTGAGCAGCATTTGGGTGTATCCACGTTTTCACTGTCTTTTGGAGCTTGTAAAGTCACAGTACACCATACCTCTCCACACTACATTCCAAACAGTTCACATACATATACAATAATGCTACACCTGGCATGCACTAGTGATTTTAGCCGTGGCTACACTTATAAGCTGTGGCAATCCCATATTTCATTTTAAAAATAAAACCAAACAGGCTCATCAGCATCCATCACGGTTCCAGCTGAACAAGCATGAGTTTCCTTTCGTCTGACACATTTCTCATACATGTTTTGATCTCAGTGACCTAAGTCAAAAACAAATATAAATATAAACACAATCGGAGGGCTATAGTAAAACAAAAATAATCATAAAAATGGCATTCAAAAAACACATTTGTTGAAACATTGGACACAAAGCGCTACAGCAAGTTCCACAGCACAAGAAAGCATAAAGAACAACAACATATAGTTGGTCATAGTTTTGCATTGCAAAGCCACAAACATGTTCTGTTACATATGTTTTGCTTCTCCTGAGTTCAGGACCTCATTTAAAAAAAAAACACGTTCTGCTGACATAAGTGGGTACATTCACATAAACTAAATTACAATCATGTGCAGCAAACACTGGAGTCAGCCTGCCATAAAGTCCCAAGCACATCTGAATCATTTGAAAGAGCAATTAAAAGCTTTTCATGTTCTGTGACCACACACAGATGTTTGGTTGTATATGCAGATAGCGAGCGTACTTGCCTCGCAACATAATTATAACTGAGTGATAAATTAGGCCTGTGCAAAAATTCAATTACAATTCTGCTCATGTTGACAAAGGTTTGACCTGAGGACAACTTACACCACAGCAGTGACTGCTCAAGATGGCACATAAACACAAGACATCCAGATATCACCACTGAAACAGAAAGCAATGTGCAAAGGTTTTAGTCGCCTTAGATTCTCTGTGCAGCACCATCAGGGAGGTGTCTGATCTGTGCCAAATTCATTCTGCAGCAGGACACTAAACCCACAGGAGTCCTGCAACAGATCATGTCGCCCTCAGAGTCCTGATCTCAGCACCATAGTGTCAGTCTGAGGTCTCATTAAAAGACACTGAGACAGACTGGACAGAACTGTCGCAACGTCTCAGAGATGCTCAGAACAACCTGCCTGACAAATACCTTGAAAAAGTGTGTGCAAGTGTACTGAGAAGGTAAAGTAGGATCACAGCAAATACTGATTTGATTTAGATTTTTTCCTGTTTACTGCACCTGTAATGATCACATAAATAAAACTGTCCCTGGCATTATTTTTTAGAACATCCTCACTTTACCTCTAGTGCCTAAAACCTGTGCACAGCTGTGTGCGTGTAAAGATAAACTCTTGTGGCTCTTGGAGACACGTTTGTTCAAAGCACATGTGTTTTCAAGGATATGAATTCACATTGTATTTTATACAGTAGTGGTGATGTCTGTTCTGGATCACAACACTTGCACATTTACTTTATTTTTTTATATTTTCTATCATCTGTGAAGGATTGAACATTTGTGTCTATTTCAAAAGCAACAAAAGCAACACAAGAGCAAGAAGATAATACAACATGTCTTTTGAATTATAACATTAAGTGGCGATACAATAAGCAAGAAAACATATTCATTGTGTAATAACAGTTGTTTTGTATATGCTTGTTAAAGGAGGCCATGTGAACAACAGCAAACCTGCATCTTCCTCCACAGTATTTGTAGAAAAGTGAAGTAAAATACAGTTTGAGAGATCGCAACCTGTCAGCCGCCTGGCACAGAGCTGCAGAGAGGAGACCTGAGGCTGCACATATGAGATCCCAATATCTCCTGCATATATATCTCTCTCATCAGAATTCACTCCTGGTTGAATGTTTGCATGAATAAACTATGCCAACAGTTTGAAGAGCTGATTGTCACCCGGTTATTATGGTCTTCTTTCCCACCATGAGCTTTCAAGAGCAACTATTGTTGAGCTCACATCATCTTGCTTGTGACATCAGAAACATCCTAAAATTGAGGCATTATAGTGTTTAAGGGGCGCTCCAGTAGTTTTAACATTGCACTTGTGGAAAGGTGGGGGACCCATAAGAGACAAATAGATACATCTAAAAAAGTCTTTCTGGCTTTCAGTACTCAGTATGCATCAAGCTCAGAAACTCCTGCTGAGTCATTCTGCACCAATTCACCCTCCCAGTTCATCTCATGAGTTTTCCTGAAAAAAAAGAAAAATCATATGAATATGATCACTACCTCTGTGTTTCCCCTGAGGTCCTGTGTTCTGTGCTTCTTTCCGCGGATGTCTCTGGATCTGGAGCTATACGTCTCTGATCTACAGCCGCTGGCCTCACCACCTGCTGTCCTGCCATCCCCACCCCAACCTCTCCTGCTATTCCCTTCTCTGATACCTGCTGTTTTCACTGAGTTCATGGTATTTGACAGGTACAGCTTGACTGGGTTTGTTGCTTACTAGACTGACTGACTTTTTCTGTGTGTCTGGACAAAATATGTATCTTAGTTCATTAGCTTGATAAACATATACTGTTTTGCTATGAACTATGAACTAATTTCTGACATCATCAACTAGGAACCTTTGACACATAACTAAAACAGTCTTCTAACCAAGGCCAGTGCTCTAGGTGATCTCGATCCACACACACATTTAAAGTGTTCTTCCTGTTCTGTCATAAAGTTTCATGAAAATTGGTAGTTTTTGTGTAATCTGGTGGATAGAAAAACAGCACTGATCTCCAAACTGACTCTCGTCTTGGTGGAGGACCAATAAAGCTCTTTATTTATTATTTTATCTTTGTTCTACTCAAAAGCTACAGCTGAATTTCATCAAACCTGTTGACAAAGTGCAACATGGGCAAATAGTAAAAACATATCAGGATCAGTTTCTTTCAAAGTGGGTGTTGGCTGGAGGAAAGACTGTGCTCTCCAAATGCCCTTCTAGTTACCTCCCCCCTCTGGAGGGTGAGGAGCAGAGAGACTGCGTCAGGAAACAAACAAGACCAACTGACTGCTCCCAAAAGTGTTCCCGCTACAGAGAGCTGCGCCCCTGAAACACCTAAAGCACCTTTTAGAGCAGCCTCAGGTCACCTGCTTTCCTCACCTGCTTACTCACATATACACTCATTTGGTCAGCGTCACACACACAGAAAGAATACGTATTCACACTGAAACGAACCAACAGCAATTTAAAACTCATATTTAATAGATCCTGACATTCTTGTCAGCTGCATAGAATGACTAAACATCTTTTATTTAATTTTATTTTGCAATATATAATTCATATATGCAGCCTTTCTATTCTGGATAAATAATGCTATCTGAATAAAGGCAAAAGGCCAAAAAAATATGTAAGATACAACTCACCGCATCCTAAAGTTCACATAATATCCTTTAATTAGACCACCATCATCCCAACCTTCCAAACCCAACACCTTCTGTCTGTGACAGACTTTCTGTTAAAAGTCTGACGTTTCACGTCAGGATTAGTTTTTACATACAGACATACATACTATTTTTCTGGCAGAGGAGTACTACGTTACATGTGTAGTACCTGTGGAATGCTCCTTTGAAGTGAAATTCCCTTTGTGAGATTTTCTCAGAGAGCAGTAAAAATTGTGCAAACATCCTTCAACCATGGTCTGAACAGTGTTATGTATCTGCTGTGGAGCTAGCAGGAAAAACTAAGGTTAGCATGCATCACATTTACAGTTTCAACTATACAATTTTTTCCTACAAGAACAACTACCACGACAAGGCATGACAAGAGTACTGCTGCATTTGTATTAAAGCAACTGCTGCAATGCTGTGGCAAGCTGTTGTTTGTTATACTCCAGCAGAACACACGGCAGAAAGCTCTATCATACAGGTAGAAGGTTGTTTAGCTTTCAAAAAAAGCAAATATGAATCCAGCTCAGCTGCTTCTAGAGCAAAGCTGGGAGATTACAATGCTGGTTGGAGGGGCTGTATCACAAAGTGAGACTAGTTGAGAGGTCTGGCAGTCTGTTGACCACGGTTGAAAATAACCAGATGTGACTTTTAATGTTGCAAAGTGTAGATAGTATTTACACTTTAATGCCATCATTACAGTCACAATGCAACCTCATTTTAACAAGGTTGCTTTAAACAATTCTTTTGGTGTGGTGTTTATTTTATTAGTATTGTGGATTTTGTATGACTGGTACTATTTCTAAAGCTTCTTATTCTGTTGCTTTTCTTTCAGCTATCTACAGATTATTTGATGTCACATTCAGCCTTTGATCTGCTGACGTTACGTGATTGTTTTGTAATTGTAACAACTACGATTTCTGACATTCAAAATTACTCACAGCTTGAGAATTTGTCTTTGCCAGAGCGGGCTGATTATGATACTGATTTATCCAGGAAACCAAGGGTCAGCCTCAACAATCCAACATGCACACCCACCTCGCATGCTAATTAACATAAATGTGCAGAGGTGAGAAAGTAAGCAGGGTTTGACCGTCTCAGACTTATTTTCATTCATTACATACATCATGCATATAAGAAATCTCAACAGCACCAGAATGTCTTGCAGGAGAAGCTGTACATCTACCTCATCCAACTATAAACAATTATGCCATGTGAGATACCTTTTTTTCAACCTTCAGCTTCATTTTGTGATACAGGCTCTACCTTCAGAACCCAGCAGCCACTACGGTTACGGAGGAATTACTGGCACTGGACAACAAGCCCATGCCCAGAAATGACTGACCGTAACATTACTTGTAATTACTTTCCTATAACTAGAAAGGACTTGCTGGTGTTGTGGCACAATAGTATGGGTTTGTGAAAATGACATCCGTCCTTTTCCCCCTCACTTTTTGTGTTACTTGAAAGTTTTAAAGGTTGCATATTATCTTGATAGAGGTTATTTATTGTGCACACTGATGAATGGTGAGGTAGTTGACCAATATGTTTTAGTGAGCATCGTTTCATCATTTTGTTTCCAGAGGAATGCTCTTGCTAACATTTGTACATTTGCAAGGAGGTAGATTTCTGATTGTTCTTTGAAGGCAGTGTTTCTGTGACTGCTGGATGTTCAATATCCATCATATAACTTTGCTATAGAGGCTTCAACTAGTATAACCGTTTTTCTTTAGTGTTACACTGAACAGCCAAACTGTTGAAAACAAATCTAGGGTGAACAACTAGAAATTAGATGTCCTATGAGATGTTATCCTTCTTTTGTGATGTGATTTCTGTTTCAGATCTTGGTGTTATAATGCAGAGGCCATTAAAATTATGTTCATCTATCCTCCCATTTTGTTTAAGTGGTGTTTGTAAGTGCTACAGTGGTCAGAGGGTTTCAGTTCAACTAACAGCATTTCCATATATAAGTTTAACTGGTCCCTCTTTAAAGTTTAAAGACATGAATTTCATGTCAGTCAGTTTTCTTGGTCTGCCAAATTACAAACATTGATGTAAGATAAAGACAGTGTAGATTGTGATTCATTCATGATTTGCCTCAGTTTTTTTTTTGAGACTGTTAACTGAGTGAAGGTACCCAAGAGTTGTTGTTAACCAAATAAAATGTTGGTCAACTGAAATTGTACCTTCTCTTCAACCAGTTGACTGGTCAGAAGGGGAAAAACACGCATTATCTCCAGATGAACTACTGTAGTATGGCTTTGTTTGATCCATATCTTGTGAATTCTCAGTTATCCCAAGCCTGATACACTGACACTGCCATTGAACTAACCTTTTCTGACGCCTCTCTGTCGTGGCTTTTCTTACCAACAGCTGCCATTTCTAACCCTGGATCTGAAGGTCTGCTCCCTGAGTGCACCTCCCCACACCCCACCCTTGCGCTCCTATTCGTCTCAGCTGCATCGTTCAATTTGCTGTCATTATGGACTCGATTTCTCAGTCCCACCACAAAGTGGTTGTGATTCGTGGCATCTCTGAAATCACCACCTTCACAAGGTGCTTGCACAGACCTTCCACTCTTCCCCCACTTGGCCACTCTGCTCCACAGCTGGCACTGCACGAGGCAACAGAAGGGCCTGGACTTGCACACCGCCTGGAAGCCCCTCTTAAAGTTCTCATTGTAGTAGCCGTAGATGATGGGGTTGACACTGGAGTTGGAGAAAGCCAACCAGTGGGCAAAGGGGAAGAAATAGCTGGTCAGAAGGTCCAGCTGTTCCCTGTCCAAGCCTCCGTAGTCTGCCATCATCATGAGGGTCCAGAGCGGCAACCAGGACAGCATGAAAAGCAAAGCCACTACGATGAGCATCTTTATCACCTTGATCTTCTTCTGTGAAATCATCAGCTGACCACGTCTTCTGCCTCCTGCCTGGACTGCGGCATTGGCCAGCTGCGGCTCTCTGTTTGCGACCACAGAGGAACACAGTTTAACTCCGATGCTTCCGTACATCAGTGTGATTACTGTGAGGGGAACCAGGTAGATGTGAGCGAGCAGAACTGCTGTGTAGACCTTGCTCATCTGAGGGTTGGCAAAGTCTTCGTAGCAGGTGTACAAGGGCAAAGTTTGATTAAAGTCATTATTGTACACCATATAATGGAAAGGGACTTTTTCCACTGTCAGCGCCACTGCAGCAGGACACATGATGACCACTGCTAAGACCCAGATTGACACGATGGCTGTCTTGGCAACAAGAAGAGTCAGCTTAGGTTGCAGAGGGTATACTATACAGCGAAACCTGTAGCAGACAAGTAAAGGAGAGCATTGCCACTGATTAGCCATTAGACAAAAACACCAACCATGAATCAAAAAATAAAACCTGGAATTCAACTAAGGACACGAAGGGGGGCGGTGGCTTTGTAGGTGATGAGGAGGATTTTTAAAGTGGATTCACTGGGGGACGGGGAGCCAGTAGAGGTTGTGAAGGATGCGGGTGATGTGATCATGTGTGTGGAAGTGGGTAAGCAGGCGGGCGGCAGAATTCTGGATTGTATTTAAATACTGTATTGAAGTTTCTTGAGTGTTTTGGATGATGTACCGTAAAGAAGACGGTTGCAGTAGTCAAGTCTAAATGCGACGAAAGCATGGATGAGAGTTTCTGCAGCTGAAAAGGGGAGGAATAGACGGAGGCATGCAATGTTTTTGAGGTGGAAGAAGGCTGTATTAGTGATGTGCTTTATTTATTGGTTAAAGGAGAGGGTTTGGTCAAAGATGACGCCTTGATTTCTGATGCGATTCTGATTCTGAAGCACAGTAGAGATATCAGTGGCGTTCGTGGATTTGGAGAGTGATTTTGGACTGATTGTGATGCTTTCTGATTTGTCACAGTTTAGTTTGAGGAAAGCTGCTTGAAGTCATGACTTTATTTCTGTGATGCAGTTAGTGAGAGTCGATTGGGTGACAGTGGTGATTGTTTTGGTGGTGATATAGAGCTGGATGTCATCAGCAAAACAGTGAAACTGGAGTCCATAATGGAGGATTAAGTGGCCAAGGGGGAGCATGTAGGGGATGTAGAGGAGGGGGCCAAGAACTGAACCTAGGGGAACACCTTGGGAGAGGGGAGCAGTGGAGGATTTCCAGGTATTGATGCTGATGAACTGGTGTCTGTCAGGGAGGTAGGATTTAAACCAGGAGAGGGCAGTGCCGGTGATGGTGAAGACTTTTTGAGGTTGGGTGAGAAGGATAGAATGGTTGATTGTGTCAAAGGCAGCGCTGAGGTCGATGGGGATGAGAATGTTACGTTTCAGAGGAGAGAAGGAGGTCATTGGTAACTTTAAGGAGATATGTTTCAGTGCTGTGGTTAGTGCGGAATCCGGATTGGAAAGATTCATACAGGTTATTGGCAGAGAGATGGGCTTTAAGTTGTGATGCAACAGCACGTTCCGGTATTTTAGACAGGAAAGGGAGGTTGGAGATTGGTCTGTAGTTATTTGGGATGTCAGGATTTAATCCAGGTTTTTTAAGAATGTGGGTGACAGCAGCAAGTTTGAGATAGAATGGGATAAAGCCAGTAGATAGTGAGAAGTTTATAACTGTGGTGATGAGTGGGAATAGTGTAGTAAAGCAGGCCTTAACAAACATTGAGGGGATGGGGTCCAGGATGCTGGTGAAAGTTTATTCCTGTCATGAGTCTTCAGAGATCTGATGGGGAGACTGGAGAGAATTGGTATAGGGGCTGACAGGTTAAGGGAGGGCAGGTAACTGGAGGAGAAGCAGATGTAGAAGAGGTTAACTCGTTGTAGATAGTGTCTATTTTGGTTTGGAAGAATGACATGAAGAAGGTGAATTTGTTGACTGAAAGACTGGGAACCGTTGTCCAGGGGGTCGAGGTTTTTGTTTATTGTGCTGAATAGTACATTGGGGTTAAAGTTAGCTGTGTACTGTACTGTTGGTCGATTACCCCATCCACCATTTTGGTGGCAACTGTTTATTGCCTATATCTTCATCGTCCCCAGAGGATGATACCTAATGACTTTAGTGATGACCATGAGGTTGATTTTTGTGGTTTGGAGATAAATATCTCAACAACTATTTGATGTTATGGCATTAAACCCACTGACAGCTATAATGTTCAGCTGGGAAACCTTAAATCGTTGAGTCATGTGGATGTTACTTTGACATGTACCACCAACCTAAACACTATTACAGACTGAGAACTTCCCCCTCCATGGCAATGGTGTTTCTGGCGAGAAACTAACAACATTCCCAGCAACCTCAGCTGTGCTTTGTGCTTATTGAAAATAAATGTTAAATGCTATTCTGTTAAACTAAGATGGCGAACAGGGAGAACATTGTCCCAGCATGTTAGGATTATCATTATGAGCATTTGTATGCTGATTTTATCATTTAGCTCAAGCAGCCCTGTGTCTAAATACTGTACAGTTTCACAAAGTCACAAGCAGACGAAGACTCTTGATGCTTCACAAGTGGACGTTCAGTCTTTGCCTAATTTTTAAGTTAGTCAATTTTTTTTTTCATTGTGTTAGTTTATCAGTTGTCAAACCACAGCATAAACTAACCTTTCCACAGCAATGGCCACCAGGGTGAAGACGGATGCAGACACAGACACTCCCTGCACAAAGCCACTCATCTTGCACATGGTGTTGGAAAAGGGCCAACCTATTGAAAAAACAACAACCATTAAGCATCAAGTGCCTAAGCTTCAGGGGAAACACAATGAAATTAGTGTCAGTCTTTGATTTTTGAATTCCTTAACAGTAGTTCACAGTAGACTCATGCAGAGTTTGCTCCATGTGGTTACTGTAGTATGTAGCAGGAGGAAGTTTAAGGTCAGTTTCCGACAAATAAACTGAAACCTGGATTTCAAGTTTAAAAATAGATGTAAAATCTAGACTTATGCCAACACACTTGTTTTCAACACCTCTTCATTTGCATTTATCTTTATTTTTTGGAAGGGACAGTGCACATTGATGAACAAATGTAAAATTGTTAATTTGCATCTGGCAGGTCTCTAATGCTGTACAATTGAAGGCATGTCATTGTCTCTGTCTTTGTTATTGAACAGTAATGGGGACACAAGTTGAGATGTGACAGCTAGGACATGGCCCTTCACATTGTTCTTCCTTCTATGATGATTGCTTCATTTTCCGTGTTGCTGCAGAGAGGAAGGCTTCAAAACACACCTGCCAGGGCGAGTATAGCCTCCCAATTTCAGTTTTTTAGATTTTTATTTTTGGCCTTTTATGCCTTTATTAGGTAGGACAGTGGATAGAGATTGAAACGGGAGAGAGTGGGGAAGGACATGCGGTAAACGCCCGAGGTCGGAATCGAACCCGGGACAGCCGCTACGCCTTGGCACTTGCGCCACGCGACATAACCATTAGGCTATCGGGGCACCCCCCAATTTCAGTTTTTGACAAGGAACAGCAAATAGCTTGAGTAGAGCATGATGAGCTTGTTTGCTGAGGGACAGTGCAGTGAGAAGGATTGAAATCTGTTGACAGTGACCTCAGGGTGATGGAAAATTGCAGCTCAATAGACAAAAATTGCTCACCACATAATACAATACAGTCATGGTTCTACAACACAGGATCATTCAGAGGAAGCCTGAAGTGGTGACTACCTCAAAATGATTGCTGTTTATACAGCCACCTAAAAGCACAGTGCCCAATAATACTGATCTACCAGTGCAGAATTTCATTTCTGCAGGAACTATGAAAACAGCAGGACACATTCCTGAGCTTCAGAAGAGCTGCATGATATCCTGGAAGCAAACATCGCACAGTTGTGAGTGAGAATATATGAGCAATTTTGTGATCATGACATTATAGTGTGTTTGTTAAAAAAAAAAAAAATATTAATGAGATGTCATTGTCTTGACATGTGAGTGGTTCAAATGTTGTGGCTGATCGTTTTTTATTATTATATTATTATTTTTATTATGAATAGCAGACTCTGGGATCATGCATTTGAGCTGGATCATCATGCAAAGTGTACAATAAAGAACATAGACTTGATTAATTATCATTGAAGTATCTGGAATGATTTTCATTTGATAACTAACAAAAATATTGTCTCCCTAGAAGGAATCAAAGACACATTGAAAACCTAATCATACAGAAGAATGTATATTTTGCAGTGAAGAAGATACTCTGTACATCAATTTAATTCATTTGCTTTTCTCTAATTTAAAATCTGCTACTTATCTTTTTAGCATTTCATCTAGCTCATTTCCCCCTGTATTTATTTCTTTGATGAGGTGAAGTGCAAGACCAGCTGAAGTTGTTACTGGACCATAAAAAGAGAAATCAAGATGCGAGTGGCTGTATTCACTGTTTGATCATTTTTCACCAGAACCATCATCAGGAGACAAAGCAGTCTAGACAAATAGTGTAGGAGAGGCTCAGTCTCATAGTGTTTACATAAATTACAAGGACAAACTCCTTTCTGTCTGAGTGCACTCATTACATCCATGACAGTACATCCATTAGTCAGACCTGCATTAAGACAGAGCAATGTGACTGAGTTACATGCAGCTGGGTAGGCTGCAAGAACAATGCACTCTCTGTTTTCCTAAATCTATATGTGGTCATGACAAACCCGTGACTATATGCATCGAATTGCAGCATGTAAGTCTCATGAATATGTACAATCCCACACAAGGTGATGATTTATCATCTCAGCTCATTTATATCACTAATCCTGCACATTTTTACAACCCTCCTCCAGTGAAAACATTTTTTTGCTTTGTTAATGTGCCCATATAGTGTTTTTATATGCTAGGAGACATATCATGGGTGAAATGAGCAGTCAGCACCTGAGTTGCTGAGCATTTCCACCTTGAAGCTTCAAGGTACTGATGACAGTCTCAGAAACGATGATTCAAACTTCCAGGGTTTCACAAACCTAAAGAACAATTAGCCACTACCATTATGAGCCTTGTGTGTTGATGAACATCTTTACATTTCTAAGTGCATGCTAATGAGCTGAATTACTTGGCAAGTCACGTTTCTGCACTTACAGTAAGGATGTGTTGACACTAAAGAAAATGGGCCCATCTGTCATTACTGTAAGCATGAAACAGACAGGCCTTCTCACAGTCTGTCACTGTCACCTTTGTTACCCTACACTACAAAAGCAACACATCGACACACAAATGCATGTTACTTTGATCTGATACAAAATCCGGGTGCTGTCAAGACAGACTGATTACTGTTTGTGCTGGTCATTTGTTTGAGAATGATTACAAAGAGACTCTCCTGCAAATAAAAAATTGACCGTATACACAGCCAACCTTTGATCTGTGTTCTCTATTGAGCTTTTCACATTGTACAAAAGGTCCTATCCTTCACTTCTCCACGAAGATGACTGAGAGTCCTTCCCTTTATGTCTGTCATTGAACATAAAATGATATCTCTATGTTTTGCTCGGGCTGAAGTATTCTGTGCCATGGCTTGATGCTTTTGAGGGTAGAAAGGCCTTTCAATGTTTTACACAGTACAGTCTAGCAACATTACAAGTGAACCAACACCTGTCTGACAGTATGGAAACAGAACAGTCCATAAAAGCACAGTATTATTTTAGATCTTCTCTATTAAACTGTTGTTTAACTATTTGAGATTAGACCATATGCCTCCACTATTTATTAAACAGAATCGGTGCTGAATTAAAACTACCAGAATAAAGGAGTCTGCTTTTATATGACTCACTTACAGTATGAACTCATTTTAAAGGCAAGGCGTTTCACTGTTGCATTGCTAAATTAATGGAAGTACAGCTCTGCATACTTCTTCTGCCTATGTCTACTGTAGTATGCAGGGTTATGTGTAGTTATGGTGTTGCTATAGCATCTCAGCGCTATAAGGCCTTAATGGAAGATGGCTGTGATGCAGCCATGAAGAATCTATTGTGACATGTTGCAGGTTTTTGAAATGAGGTAATCATGGCAGCAGAGGTGATGAGGGGAAGGTTCCCTTGGTACATGAAGCTTAACCAAACCACAATGTTATCATCAGGTCATTTATTCATCAGTCTTCATCTGTTCTCTTCATCAGGCACATTCAATGGAAACAAAGGTCTTAAATGTTGAGACAGGATCTCTATTATCTTAATCCACAGTTCTTAAGACCTGCATTCACCTGAGCCTCCTTGGGTCTGTCATGTTTTGATGCTCTGATTTTTACAGAGATATCGAAGACATACTATTCCTCGTGGAGGTTGACAGCTTCCTGTTTCCTCCTCATTTTAAAATGTGAATCAAAGACCTCATTTTACCTGATATTTGTGAAAAATCTACAAATAATATCACAGTGTGAGACTGCACATATACAATTATTTTAAATAATTTGATATTACAAATATTCTATATAGTGTATACAGCATCAGTGTCTTTTGCTTTATCCTCACATATATGCTTGAAATGTTGTTTTATTTGGGAGAAGAGAATTTCTCATTTGCTGGAGTGGATGCTGGTAAGATTCCTTCATGTAGTTTGTGACGTCAGTAAAAGTAACCTGCTTTGACTTCTAGGCGTCATTCGTTAATTCAGTTATTTAAGAATAGATCTGGTATTTCGTTGCATTGCTGCTATGTATCTGCGTGAAAAATACAGGTAATCCAACATAACCTTTACTGTCAGTGATCAGTGATGAGACACAGACTGTAGTCTGATAAACGTATAGGAGTGACATGAATAGTTTTTCCTACAAACAGAAATTTGCAAGCTTCCTCACAGCTGAAATCTTTTGATATAATATATATCCTGCTGAATTTAGGTGGTTATCGTAAGGTACACTGCAGTACAGGTAAGGTGGGTATTTTTAAAATATTTTAACCAGAAGAACAGAAAAATGCACATAAGAGCAAGATCAAGACAGTGTGGAGGAGTGGAATAGAGAAAAAGATTTGAGCAGTGGAGAAAAAATAGGGTTTTAATTTCATTCAGCAGACCTCACAAAATAGAGGTTGAATATCAAGCTGTAGGTGGGCATGCTTTCTTTCACATTGAGAACCTTTTATAACCTTTTATACATTTTATACAAGTTAGCCTTAAGACAAAGACAACAGCGAAGACGATAATATGTCTGAAGAAGACAGAAAGTCTGCCCTTAATGGAAAACATGTCACAACACTGTTCAGTCCACCCTGAAAGGCAACATGTTCATCTGGCAGCTGTCTCCATGGTAATATGCAGAGACAGATACTAAATACTGTACTTCAGTACAGTTTTAAGGAGCAGGTACTATTGCATACTATTGACTATTTCCATTTTGCACAATGTAGCACATAATACTTCCACTCTGCTATATTTCAGAGGAAAATATTATACTTTCTACTCCACTAGTTTTAGGATACAAATAAATAATATTACAACAAGCTTTTAAAATACAACATATTTTTTTTAAAGATTATTTTTTTCTTTTTTGCTGTGTCTTCAATCACGTGACGAGCCCTCAGATCTATCTGCTGTCCATGTATATAAAACTGGATATATAGTTCAAACCTGCAGCAGCTCCAATAGTAACATGCTGCAGACACACTGATGCTTCACTAATAATAATCTAATGATGTCTAATATAATAATGCTTCAGTCAGACGGAGAAGACCAGGATTTACATTATATTACTACATTACAACATTTTGCTGCTAATACTTATGCTAGTACTTATACTTAAATAGGACTGTACAACCCGCACTGCTCCCAGTAAACCACACACTGAAAAGCTGTCATACTGTATTTCACTCTGGTGCAACATCAATGTATTTAAACATTAGTTCATTTAAAAGACTCTGTATAGTATAAATTGTTATGTACATGTACAAGAGTCTGTGCAATATCAATGTTTTTGTGCATATAGAATAACCCTGTGCAATGATGTTCATTTTCCACATTCAGAAGAATCTGTGCAATATCTGAATTTCTACATATGAAAGAATCTGTACAATATCAACAATACTTACGTATTCTTCTTCCTTATTTGTAAATTTTCTATTTATGCCCCTACATTTTTGCCCTACCCCCTAGGGTAGCACTTAAATAAATAATAAAGGATCATCTAATCTTATTTTTCATGCAGGACTTGTAATAGAGTATTTTTCCATTGCTGTATTGGAACTTTTAATTACATAAAGGATCTAAATAGTTCTGCCACTTTTTGCCAAGAAGCTCTTCTCTCTGATAACATCTATGAGTTTCTTGTTAAAGAGTCAAACCTGTACAGCATCCAGTGCAGTGATCCTGCCAAGGAAGAGGCGCATGGCTCCCATCTCATACCAAGATGTCTACGTGGCAAATAATGCATGAGAAGAAGGGAAGGTGCAGAGTTCATGTAATAAAGTGTAATGTACAGCTCGGTTTCAAAGCACAGAAGAACTGCTCTTTCAAATGTCACAGAGTGAAATCTCATTACATAAAGTTCATGATATGACACTACAGTACATGATAAAAGCCTTCACCTGCCAATCCAATGGTGGATGTTGTATTACACATTCTTTCATCTATGATTCATAATTGTATAAATGAATAGAATTCCATGTCTCTCATGTCTTACTGACAGTGAGAGCCACCCAGCTTTATAGCAGTAAATCAGTGACACTGATGTTGAACTTGTTTCTAAAAATGTTCAACTGCATCTCTACCCAAGGATGTGAGGATGGCCTGGTTACGGTACACGGACCTCCATGGTGGAAAGAATTAACATCCATCTACAAAAGGACTGGTGTGATTAGCTTGTCACACAGCGTTCTATTTCTGCACTTTGCAGCTCTTTAACAGCAATCTTAAGTGAAGCATTTTAATGTATTTTGACAACCAGGTATTGAAAAGACATCTTCTCAACGAGCCATCAACTCTAGGTCTCTCTGCTACAGATAGCAGATACTTTTACTTTTCTGCGACCTTTCAGTAACACTGTAAATACTATATATACATACTATATCAGCACCATTGAGAACACAACAACAAACACTTGTCTGTGTCTCATTCAATTATCACCTGTATGTGTGAAACTTGAGGTCGCCTCTGTTGTGCATAGG
>OMNN01031183.1:0-17861 GCA_900302755.1 Chromis chromis | reverse complement strand
CGTGACTGGAGTTCAGACGTGTGCTCTTCCGATCTCGACTACATTACCCATAAGCCACCGCGCTTAAAGGAGCAGGCTCAGGACGGTAACACAGCTCATTTCCACCCATATTGTGATTTCCACGAGCGGCATTTTCTCATTTTTGGTAATCCAGAACATCACCAAAATTTAATCATCTGTTCCTTGTCCCATTATCAACATTTCCTAGAAAACTTTATTAAAATCCGTTCATAACTTTTCAAGTTATCTTGCTAACAAAAAACAAACAGATAAACGCCGGCAAAAGGTAATAAAGAGGTAATAAACGGAAAAACTGACCCCCAAAAAATTTCATTAAAAAAAACTTGTCTAAAATGTCAAAAGAAATATTCAAATTGACCTAAAATGTGTCCAAAATGATTTAATATTTTACTAAAGGACAAAAAAAATCCCAAATTACTGAAAATATTTTTTTAAATGACCAAAAAATGTCTAAAATGACTTGAAACTTTTCCGAAGTGTCCCGAAAAAATAATACAAATCACTTAAAATGTGTCCAAAATGACAAATGGTGTCTTTCTGTCTCCTGACCTGGTTTCTTTTCTTCTTTCTGTCCTCAGATTACTCCTGTGCCCTGCAGAAAGACATACTGCTTCAGGGGCGCCTCTATCTGTCAGAGAACTGGCTCTGTTTCTACAGTAACATCTTCCGCTGGGAAACCACTGTAAGTCGCACACACACTGTTTACACTCCCAGCCAACCGCAAACCACCTGTTTAATGTCACACCTGCGGTCAGATAAGAAGTCCTTTTTAATGAATTTGTTTCCAGAGCGATATCAATAAGAGCACTGCACAGAGACGCTGTAAATCTCTCCTTCTATATTCAGATCACTATCCTGCTAAAAGACGTGACCTCGATGACCAAGGAGAAGACTGCCAAGCTCATCCCGAATGCCATTCAGATCAGCACTGACAATGAGAAGGTCAGACTCAATGGCAAACAATATCTGAGCCTAATTTTAGTTCGTTATGCGTGAACACATTCTGTATGGTTTACAGTTTAACTTAACTGCTGCAACACAAGCGCCGGAGGGTGTTACTGTAAACCCAGCTGACTCGACTTTTATGTCCGCTGACCGTGACAAAGCAAACATCGCACAGAGGGAAACCATCCGTCAAATGCACTGATACATTTTTCTCTTTTCTCCTCCCTCACTCCCTGTTTCATTCATATTCACCCTCTCAGCATTTCTTCACGTCTTTCGGAGCGAGGGATCGCAGCTTCATGATGATTTTCCGTTTGTGGCAGAATGCACTGCTGGACAAGGTAAAGCCTCCTCTCCCGGCCTCCTGGTCTGTTCTTCCTGCTGCCTGGTGTGACACGGCCGGCAGTTAACAGCTCAGAATAGAACAGAGTGTCAAGAAGCAAGCTGAGAACAGTGTAAATTACTGTTATCTGCTGAGGGCAAACACACATTTATTTGGTCAGTGTCAGTGTAGAAATACAGCTTGGTATTAAATCACATGAAACAACAGATGTTGCCCCACTGTTTCAAACAGAAAACTACAACAATCATAAAATGCTGTGCTGTGGGTAGAATCAAAAGTGTTGTCCAGATTGACTTGGATTTCTCTAGAATTACCTAAAATTTGTCCAAAATTTGTTCACAGTCGATTGAAAATTCACCTGAATATGTGCAAAATGACTTAAAATTTGTCCAAAGTGACTCTAACTCATGTTTGCAGACAATTTACATGCAGTGAAAAACAGCTATATAACACACTGGAGGAAAAGAGGAACTTACCCTTATGACATTGAAGCTAAGAAGGAACTAAAAGGAAAAGTGTACATTCATTTATGTGTATATTATGTGTTTCTGTGGATCATACTGACTTTCCCATCTACACACCTGACAGAAATTTGTCCAGTGACTCAGAAATGTGAAAAAATGACATAAAATTGTTCCGAAATGACTCACACTCGAGTTTGCAGACCTTATACATCTAAATCACTTATGATGTCAAAAATATCCAAAATGACTTAACATTGAAATGAAATAACTTCAAATTTGTCCAAAATGACCTAAAACTTTTTCAAAATGTCCAAAAGAAGTCCAAAAAGCATTTGTAAAACACACAGAAAGAAAGAACAAAAAAATCGGATTATTGACTCATTAACTCATCTAATTACTAATAGATTAGATTAAATTTAATAATCACGGACAAGACTTAATGTGTTGTATTGTGCAGCCCAATTTGCAATATAATTTATTTGTCATTGGTCCATTCAGTTACCATGAATGATGAGTTCATAAATTCTTTGGTGTTCTGCAGATAATGAGGCAGCTGAGCCCTAACTGGTTAGATGTCCCTGCAGTCGCTCTGTCTTGTCATATTGATGAGTTAAACGCTGCCTGCTTCAGTGTTTAAAGAATTGATTTCCACTCTAGAAGCTTTGAGGATCAATAAAATGTCACAGTATAGTGCATAAAGAACAGCAGCATCCCACACACCTCAGTATATTGTGGTTGTCACACAAGCGGGTACCAACTGTGTGTACGTCTACGAAGAGTTGCTGGGTAATACGTACTAGATATAATGATAAGTAGATGATAATAAAGTGCTGAAGGATGGCGTTGTTTGTTTTCAGTCTCTGTCCCCCAAAGAGCTGTGGCACATCGTACACCAGTGTTACGGCACCGAACTGGGCCTCACGAGTGAAGACGACGACTATGTCTCCCCCACCGCCGAACACATGAACGGCCTACTGTGAGTCTACCACACATGCAAAATGCTTTCAGGCTCACTTTGCTCTCTTTTAATCCAAACAAGTAAAATCTAGTTTGGTTGACATGGTTGTAGTGTGTCTGAATATGTCCAAGGTGTTAGTTTTGCAGTTTTGAATTTGTGTTTTTAATGACGACTAGTATAACAGTTGAACAGGCAGTTTTTAGAGAAATGTCTGCTCAACCATCTCTGATTTATCTGAAATTTCTACAGCTAAAAATATTAATATTTATAAAAAGAATTGTGAAATCTTAGCTTCATATATCAAATACTATTTATTTATTTTTTGGCCTTTTACGCCTTTATTAGATAGGACAGTGGATAGAGTTGGAAACGGGAGAGAATGGGGAAGGACATGCGATAAATGGCCGAGGTCGGAATCGAACCTGGCACAGCCGCTACGCCTGAAACTTTTACTATTATTTCTCTTCGTGTCATTGAATCTACAATAATGGACTAGTTTTTAATAATAGTTTTTCTTTTTTGTGTGTGATTATTTCATAATGAAAAGTATTCTATATATTTCATCTTGTATTACTGTGACGTCTATCTACTTATGGTTCAGTAAATATCACTAGTGGACTTCTGCATTATACAGTTTTCAGTAAATCTTTGCTCAAAGATGGGACTTCTCAAGATGGCTTCAGTTTTTTCATATTTCAACTCACCCATGATGACAGATTATTTGATCTACTTGTCATATTACCTGTCACATTACAGATTCTGAATCAATCACATGATGAGAAATAACAGATAAAATTTCAGGTTTTTATCTTTAATAGTTCCTGAATTATTGTTGTTCAAACAGCCTCAAATTTAAAAGTGCGAAATAACCTGCTGAGAGTGGCTCAACGGGCATCTGCGAAAGAGTTTGATATTTCAGGCTAAAATGTCACAGATACCATTTTAAATATTTATAGTTGATGATAGAAAAGTTTAAAGCAAATCAGAGCTGGTTGAGCAGAAGGCTGCAGATGATTTTAGATGGAATAACTGCATTAAACTTCCGGCCTGGACTCTTTTTCTCACTCTGCGACTCTGCATCTCTCTCCATCCTGTGGTTCTGTTCTCCAGGCCAGGAGATGAGTCGGTGTCGGTCACAGATCTGCTGGACCTGAGCTCGGTGTCGGTCCCGTCCACCGGCAGCTCTCCCCCTCCCCTGGTGCCCTGCGGTCTGGCCAGTCCTCCATCATCCTCCAGCCTCAGTGGATCCTCTCCGCCTGCCTCCACCTCCTGTCTGCCCGCAGAGGAGTCTTCGTCATCGGGGCGCAGACTCAGCTCGGACCCCCTGGAACCCAGCCCTCCCGGCTCACACAGCTCGCTGCTGTCCACCACCCCCACCAACGCCTCAGCCCCGACCTCTGCTGCTGCCTCCTTCGTGAGTAGGGGTGGGAATCACAGGGTACCTCACGATACGCGATACATGGCTCACGATACTGATACTATCACATGATACTGCGATAATCGTATATTGCAAGACAATCACACGATGCATCACGATATGTTGCAGGTGGGGTTTGCATGTTTCTGGTGTTGCCTGTGTACTTTACTTTTGCGAGGCAGTTCTTACATAGAGCATAGTCTTTTTCCAGCTTGCTTGTTCCCTCAATGTTGCCAAAGCCCAAATGGGTCCACACTTTGGACTTAAACGTGGATGGGGCGTCTCTTACGGTAGCATTGCTGTCCTCCATTATACCTGTACAAACTCTTCTTGGGCCAATTCATTTCCACTCAAGTCTCCTTCATTCATGAGATAAACTTCACCGTGTGGAGTCATGAAATAGTGGCGCTGGGGAAATGGCAGCTGGAAGAGGAATCTGGCAGGGTTTAGAGCGCCTTATTAGAGCGCCTTATTTTATTACAGTATCCATATTTGGCGCCAGCGTATCGATACTCATATCGCACGAGGAGGGACGACGATATATCGCTGTATCGATATTTTGTCCCACCCCTATTTGTGAGTGTTCTGCTTCACGTCCACATGTACTCACAATACTGCAGTGCTTAATATGAACCAGTGGACTGTCAGGATCTGAGCAGACGTTTCCACTTTAATAAACTCTTTCGGGACAAACGGAGCAGAAGAAATTGCGCAGTAATTCATCTGCAGCTGCTGTTTATTTCAGCACATTACCGGATGTTTGCAGACAGTTAAGTCTAAACTTAATAAAGTAGGATCCACACACTGATCCAACGACCTCAATGACTTCACCTCAAGTAGCAACAGAGAGTTCAGAGAGTTCAGATCACATTTCTGCAAATGCTTGTTCATTCCTACAAATTTTCCAAATTGACACTCGAGAGCAAGAGCATGGTCCTGGTCTGTTAGCTTAGATTCTTATTTATCATGGTAACATCTCCAGTTAATGAGGTGCAAGGCTCTTTCTCACATTGATGTGTGCCGTTATTCATTCAACTCCTCCTACAGAAAAACAACTGTAACAATCAAACTTCAGTAAACATGTCTGACAGTTCACATTACATTTGGTACCATAAATGTTTATTCACAAAGTAAATACTGAAAGGAATGGCAAATCATTTGTAATTGTTTATAGCATCTGTCAAACAGAGAGTTCAAAGTGCTTTATCTGAGGTGAAGAAATGCATTACATCAACATTTCAAAGCACAATGAAGAGGAAACAAATCATTTCAATAGAGGAAAATCAACCCTCTGAACTCCAAGCAGTTTCTGGGTGGTTTTGTTTGCTCCTGTCACATTTTTCCTCCCACAACCAAGACTAGAAGTAGAGAGAACTCAGAAATATTTTCTGTGCAGTACGACACAGAATGACAGAAATCATAAAAAGGAAAGGACAAAGTTGAGTTCCTTTGATTTATTTTCCAAAAAACACCTAGAATCAACATGTCCAACATGTGTTCCCATCACTGGAAAACGTGCCTCCACACTGTAAATATTTAACTATTTACAGGTTTAACTTGTTTCCACACTTGTCTCCTGTCTGTTTTGTTTAAAAACAGCCGTCAGTTAAGCTGAAAAGTCCCTAAATTATTGTCACGCGAGTGTTGGTCGGAGCAAGTGATCACAATATCACAATTTTACACCTACTGTACATTCTTAGTTCAAGAACTGTTGGAACATAGAAGATCCGACGATTCCTTCTGTTTTTACAGTTTCCATCTGATAAATGGTTTCATTTTGGTGATTTTAATTTTGGGGGGTGTAGAGGGTTAAATAGAAAAAGATGTGAAATAATTGATATGCAGGATGTTTAGAAGTGTCTGGTCGGCACTGTGTCTGATTAGTTCTGCTCAAAAACAGCTGCAATGGTTGTTTCCCCTGCTGCCTTGATTTAGCCTCAGACAGTCCGAGCTGCAGTGAATAAATGGAGTGCTGTGTTGACTGTTTCACATTAATTGCATGGCTACAGTATGTCTGCTCAGGCCAAGCTGAGGCCTCTTCACTCTCAAGTCATATGACAGTGGGCTGATTTCCCTGCATACCTCCTGCTTACTGTCCTTTCCTGCCCCCTTTGCTCCAGAATCTGGAGGAGGGTGGGGACAGTTTGTCTGAGTCGGCCAATCACATGCTGCCGCCTCCGACCACCAGTCTGGGAAATCTGTCGTCTCTGGACATCACAAACGACGAGGACCTGCCCACCGACCCCAGCAACTCCTCTGACACGCAAGAAGAGAGTGAGTGTTGTTTGGCTAAAGCACAACAAAGTATACATTATATGAATATTACATTAGAATACACCTGACATCCAATTTTAATGGTGTTCTGTGTCATTTGAGGTACCTTAAAACATAATGCAACAGTCAGTTGTCTATTTAGATAAGCTTTTTTATTAATTAGGCTATTTTTAGCTCATTTGAGGTTTTTCTAGATGGAGAGAGAACTCAAAAATGTCGCCTGTGCAGTATGACACAGAATGACAGAAATCAGTCTCTTTGGGACAGTTTTGTCTGTTTGTGGTCATTTTGTCTCATCTGTCAATTTTTTCCTCCATTTTTTGTCTCGTTTTGTTGTTTGATGTTGCTTCGTGTCTCATTTTTGTAGTTATGAACCTTGTTTTTGGTCATTTTATGTGTCGTTAAGAGAGTTTGTCTGTTTGTGGTCAATTCGTCCCATCTTTATGATTTTTTTATCTAGTTTTTCCTTGTTTTTCTTTTTGTTTTATGTCCCCTTTCTGCTGTTTTATGTCTCTTTGTGGTTGTTTTGTCTCCACATACTATAGATATCTAACTATTTCCATTTTTCCCATCCTTTACAACATCCTTTTCACTCTATTCTGCACATCAACAGTGTTGTTTTCGTTAACGATGACGATGATGAAATAATTTCGTTGACGTCCCTTTTTTTCATGACGATAACGAGACGGTGACGAGCTAAACATGGATCTTTGATGACAAAAACATGACGAGTCGTGTGTGAGTTTTCGTTGACGAGACTGGACGAAAATGTTAGTGGCTGGTCTGTCAGACGTTTAAAATGCACGTCATTTCTGCCTATTGTGCTGTAATCTGTCAGTCAAAAGCTAAAAAGTATCAGCCATCCTATCTTTGTTTGGTCACGCCCACCACCTGGCATGCAACGCCAGCCGCCGCGGCAGTTACACACACGTAAGAAGGGTGGAGGAGCTCAGCTCCGGAGTGCTCCGGCCCACTTTAACCCCTGCATATATATAATTTTGGCCATTGCTCCGAAAGAAAGAAGACTCAGAAGTCTTTAGTGTGGGGTGGAGGCCAGTCATGTGGTTAATAAGCTATCAAAACATCTTTTGTTTTGCTTGTTTGATTGTTAAGGCCATTCTATTTTCTTAACATGGTAGTATTTTGTCAAAATGATGTGTTGAAACACATGATGATGTGCATAATATATATATACAAGTGTGTGTTTGTGTGTGTGTGAGATATATATATGTGTGTGTGAAAATGTGTATGTATATATATATATACATACACATTTTCGTCTATAAGACTAAGACTAAAACTAAGATGGCTGCCAAAAACACTGCACATCAACTGTAGAAAGATGTTTCACCATGCTGAATGTATCTTCCAGCAACTTGCTCCTCTGTGTACTGTTTTTGAGCCATGCTGCATTTATTTTATTGATCTAGTTTGTTTAATTTCCTCACATTCTGTCTTGTCGTTACCTCTCTGCTCTGTGAAAAACAGTCTGCAGTTCACCTGAAAAACCTCTGAATTTCACTTTTGGTCACAGTTAAGTCAGTCATGGCTTCAGTGTTGCACCAAGAAGCACAGAACTGTAGTTTTTTACAGGATCTGGTGCAAACTGGGAACTTTTTATGAGACAATGTAGAATAGTAGAACTGATTTTGATAAAAGGTCACTATTTCAAGCTTAGATTGCAGTTTCTGGCTGATGAATGGTGTCATTTTTTGAAGAAAGCATGACTTTCAAACTCACTGCTGGGTTTTGGGAATCAGATGGTTAATGTTTAAGATTACATAAGAATTGAAACCGCAGGGAGAAACAGTGATAACAACAAAAAGAAGCCAGAATAAAAGTGAAAGGGAGAGTAAATCTTGTCTGTTTTCTTTTGGTCTGCAGGTGAAGTGGAGTCTTTCTGCGCCAACCTCAGCGGGCGGCTTCACATCAACACTGCTGTCCGAATGAGTGTCGACAAGCTGCACGACCTGCTCTTTTCTGCCGACACACACTTCATCCAGCACCTTTTCTCCCAGCGACACTTCACCGGTAGGTAAACCACACCTGTAGGACAGTCATGACCAACCTTCGTAAGCAATGTACACATTATGTATGTAAAAACACACATTCTCTCTGGGTTTGTACAATACAAGACAAGCTGTGGTGATGTAGAGTTTCCACATCGCCCAGAGTTCATTTCATCAGCCTCCACAGAACTTGCATTAACTTGTTGCATAACCCTCAGCGCCAGAGAGCAAGTTTTTCCTGTTGAGACGTTGACAGTTGTGGCTCAGTTTGTTGTTGGTCTGCTGCTCACTGGACTGTTAAGGCTGCTGACAAAACCTTTTATTCACTGTGTGGCCATAGGTTTGCTGGAGCATTTTTCCGTGTATTTGTGGGTCATTTCGTCTCTAATCACCACATTTTTAAAGCAGTTTCTGCCCAGCCATTTCTGATTTCCATGAACTTTTTATAGCACAAAATGTGGATATTTAAAACGGTATATGTGAAATTTTAGCTTATTATTTTTCAAAGTTGCCCGTCGACCCAATTTCTGAAGGTTTTTTCACAAGTTTAAATTTGAGGCTGTTTGAACAACAATATCTCAGGAACTAATAAAGATAAAAGCCTGAATTTTTTACAGTTATTTCTCATCATCTCATTGATTCTGCAGTATTGGACAAGTAGATCAAATCATCTCTGATTATGGGTGAGTGCTCTAAGGTCTGAAAACAAAACAAAAAAAAAGGTCCATTTTAAAAACATAATTTCTGAGTCATACACTATACTGCCAAAAGTATTAGAACGTCTGCCTTTACACGCACATGAACTTTAATGACATCCCGTTCTTAATCCGTAGGGTTTAATATGGAATTGGCCCACCCTTTGCAGCTATAACAGCCTCAACTCTTCTGGGAAGGCTTTCCACAAGGTTTAGGAGTGTGTTTATGGGAATCTTTGACCATTCTTCCAGAGGCACATTTGTGAGGCACTGATGTTGGACCAGAAGGCCTGACAGGCTTTAACCTTTAAGAGTTCCTGAGGTATTGTTGTTCAAACCGCCTCAAATTTCAATGCAAAAACTGAAAGTGGCAACATTTTTTTTAAATGTCATCTCGGAAAGTCTTTGATGAATCAAGCTAAAATTTGACAGATATCTTTATAAATATCCATATTTTATGCTGTAAAATTTGAGATATAAACAAGATGATCGAGCTGCAATTGTTTGATTATTTGACCGATATGGAGGCAGTGGTGGCCTAGTGGTTTGTGAAGAGGGAAAGTGAGAGTGACCGCTTGTCCCAGTCACCACCACTGTGGGCCCTTGAGCAAGGCCCTGAACCCCTGACTGCTCCCCGGGCGCTGCACCACCACAGCCCACTGCTCCTAGTATGTATAGTTAACTTTGAATAGGATGGGTCAAATGCAGAGAAGGAATTTCCCCAAGGGGATCAATAAAGATTGGATTATTATTATTATTAAATTAAGGAGCAAAGTTTTTTTTTTTTTTTTAGTAGATTAGCAGCAAAAATCATCCCTGTTTATTAATATTGTGCAGATAACAAAGCCACATCTATACCTTAATTTGGAGAATACGAGTATATATTGATGAGACACTGTTTTATATTCAGCAAAATATGCCCCACTACCAATCAATGGCAAATATATCTTAATAAATTATAAACAGACATTCAGCATAATACACATTTTGGATCACACTAAGTTTATACATACATCTAGTGCAGAAACTAGAGATGAACTAATGGGGACTTTCAAGGTCGATGCCAACAATAATTACAGGTAAATTTGCTGAAACTTATACAGTGTTCGATATCATTAATCTTACAAATACAAACGTGCAAAGAGAAAAATAAATATATGTATTGGAGGTGTCTGCAGCTACACTTCGCATTATTGAATGCAATCATTAGAACAATGACAGGAAGTCAATTTTCTTTTCCATCCACAATAAAATATATCATTCACCCCTAAATTAAACATTTAATGGATGAACTTAACCCTCTGAACAACCAAAACCCAGGCTTGAAAACCATGTTATATATGCCTAAATTAGACAAGTTTAAACTTTCCGACGGTCCTTGAACTGCTCATCTGTGATGCGCTACTCCTTTGGAAAACTTAAATAAATCTAAGCTTTCATCCAAATCACTTCATTCTACATGTGTCATTTAAAAAATCGCCAAAAGTAAACTACTCGAATCAGATTCTGTAAAAAAAAAAAAAACTATACATTTTGCAATCCTCAGTGCAACTGTGACGCCATTAGTGACTCAGTTGCGATCAGAAGTCAAATGACAAAGATTCAGGGACTTTTCGGCTGAACTTCAGGCTGTGTTTACACAGTGCAGATAGAAGAAGGTATGGGAACATTAAAATCTAAATAGTAAAACGTCTATAGTATGTAGAAGCACCTTTTTTCCAATATTGGTAACACATGTGGGCACTTGAAGAAATGATGTACATACTGACCCCATTATTTTAAATTTTTGTAAAATATATAATCCAGTAAATGGAACATTTTTTTGTGTGTGTCTTTTTTCTTATGTTTTAGGATTTATTGCATTAAAGCTGTATAATAATGCACAAAAGACATGTTTGAGTTTTCTTTACTTAAGGCTATAGTCGTGCCATTTCTATAGAGGTGCAGGACTTTATATTGCAATAAAAAATTAACTCACAGTGAGTAAAAAATGTGACAGGAGCAAAAAAGGAAAAAAGCCTCACTGAACCTGGGGTTCAGGGGGTCACATTATTAATAGTTGATTGATTATTTATAGTTGATGAACCAAAAATTAATCAACACTTTTGAAATTCAAATTCAGGTAATCTCTAACCTTTCAAATCTGATGATTTTGTCTTTTTGTCCTATTTTGAATATGTTTGGACTTTTAGACAAAACAAACTATTTTAATACCTCGCCTTGGGCTCCAGGAAATAATAAGAACCAAAGTAAATTATCCGAAAAATAACTGGTTACAAAAAAACATTAGTAATTTTGGAATCCGTTGCACGATGAGGTGCCGTCTTTCGTTGTTATTCCTGCATCTCATCCCTTATGACCTACAGATCGTTGGATTCATGACTAATGCCGGGCAGTTGTAGGGAAATGCAGAGGACGGGCATGGCTATTCACTGGCCTTCGTGACTAATGAGGAATCCATAGCATACTGACAGGACCCGAGCATCACAAGCAGAGGCCATTAATTGATCAGCAGCTACAGCAGATTACTCAAGCGGACTGCAATGTGTGTGTGTGTGTGTGTGTGTGTGTCAGGGATGTCCTCCCACCGGCTCCTGCAGGTCAGGCTCCTCCATGTTCTGTCTTAACAGACACCTCTACAAGGTTGTTTCATTGTAATGCAGATAAATCCATGCCAAAGTGTCAATATAAAGTTTCAGGGAAGAAAAACAACAGGTAGTGGATAGTGAGTTGTTGTCAGAGGTGAAATAGTGAGAGAACGGACTCGGCTGCTGCAGCCAGTGACAGATTCACCTTCGAGCACCACGATTCCTGGCAAATGCGCTCGCTGAAAAAGGCTCTGATTATACACCACATTAAGTCTCCAAAATAACCCAACAAATCACACCGGCTACAAATGCATTCCCATTCAACGAGGGAAGAATAATGACGGTAAGCACTAATAAGTTCCCTTTCTGTTCGCGTCCTGCTTTACATCACAACACAACAAAGACGACTCGGGTTGAACTGATTCATCACAGAGCATCGGGCCCTGCCGACGTCAAGCAAGGACACATTTTCGAAACCTGGAAAGTAAACAAGGCGAGCGCGGAGAAGACCATCAGAGAGAAAACACGACAAGACGAAGCGAATCGGCAAGTTTTGTGGGTAGAAGCTGCACAGGAGTCTCTGCCGACGCCAAGACCAGCAGCTGCACATGCCACATGGCAGAGAGAGAGCAGTCACAGTGCCACACTGAGACGCTGCTTTGCCAGGGGGAAACTGGCAGCAGGGAGGCGAAAAATGCAGTATTCATTAAGTTGCTTTGGGTTTCCTTAATGCATCCAGGGCCTGGGTGGTGTTTTGTGTTCAGACTACACCAGCATCCTGATGTTCAGCGGGTACCATGTACTCCGTCCTCATTTTCCAGTCCAAAATACTCTAAAAATCACAATATTGGTGGCATAATATGGAAAATTCGGGGATCCTGAAAATCCATCAAGACCATCATTACACTCAAAATCACAAACCTCAGTTCATTTAATAGTTGCTGAGTGCATTGGTTAACCAACCAACCAAAAAATTCCAGTCAGGTTCAAGTATCCTGGTTATGTTTTGCAACTGCAACCATTATATTTGGCTCTCAGAAACGTGTTTATGATATTATCCCATATGACTAAGCTAGCTGGAGTAAATCAATACAGACACAAGAGGATAAAATGGGATGTAAACAAGGTATTTCCCTGCCATGTGGTGGGCGTCGCACAAGATGACTGGATTTCCAACCAAAATACTTGACAAATTAGAATTCTGGTGGCAAATATGGAAATTTAAGGGATATTTCATCATGAAAATCCATCAAGATCACCATTACGCTCAAAATCACTAATGTCACCCTCAGTCCATTTGATAGTTGTTGAGTTATTTCAGCCTGGACTGAAGAAATGCATTGGGAGTATCCTGATTATGTTTAGCAACTGTAAATATCATACTCTGGTCTCACAAACACGGTTATGATATTACCCCATATGACTAAGCTAGCTGGAATACACTGATACAGACAAAACAGGATAAAATGGGATGCAAATGTGGTATTTCCCTGCCATGAAGTGGGCGTCGCAAAAAATGATAGGATTTCCAACCAAAATACTTGACAAATTAGAATTTTGGTGGCAAATATGGAAACTAAAGGGATATTTCATGCTGAATTTGATAGTTGTTGAGTTATTTCAGTCTGAACTGAAGAAGTCCATTGGCTGACCAACCGATAAATAGTTACAATCAGATTTTCTAGTATCCTGATTGCGTTTTGCAAAGGCAACTATCATATTCTGGTTTCAGAATGCAGTTAAGACATTAATAAATAAAATGTTTAAGCCAGCTGGAGTACACTGAAACCAACAAAGTAGCATAAAATGGGATGTAAACGAGGTATTTCCCTGCCGTGAGGTGGGCGTCGCAAAAACAGCATTTTTATCATCTGAAGAACTTCTCCAAAGTGAGGCCATTTCTGTCTCTGAGCAACACAGAAAAACCAGTGTGAGCTTTTTATAACTAGCAGGGGAGACTATTGTAATATTCTTCTTTCTGCTCTACAGAATAATACAATAAATCAGCAACAGCTCATTCATAATTCTGCTGCACAAGTACTGACTAGGGCCAAGAGGCGAGCACACGTTACACTTATTTGAAAGTCTTTACGCTGGTTACCTGTTAGATTTAGTATTGATTTTTAAATTATGGTAAGTTTATAATGCACTGCCTGGCCTTGCACCAGACTGCCTCTATGAAATGCTTTTGGTTTATGAACCAGAGAGGCCCCTCAGATCCTTTATTTCTTCTCTTTTAGCTGCTACACAAAACAGTCGGTGATGCTATTTTCTGCCATTATGCTCTGAGATGCTGGGACTGGAGCAGAAAATATTCACATTATTAAACTATACTCAGTCTCACATTTATATAGTGTTTAATGATTTTACTGTTTTGGTATTTATACTTCTTTTTTTATCATCATTATAATTTATTTTATCCTATTTTATTTTAATAATGCCTTCTGTTTTGATACACTTAATTTATTTTGTGTAATATTTCAAATTTTGTTTATTGTCAGTTTTATTGATTGTGCCTTTTATTTATTCTTAATCATATTAAGTAGGCCTCAAATATTTTGTATCATTGCATTACTTTAATGTGCATTAATCTGTTTTCAAAATCGTTTGTAAAGCTTGTTTTTGTAAAGTGTCATCTAAATAATGATAATTGATTGATCAGTTTGTCTTATCACGCTTACATACATAAGCAAAACAAGAAATGGTGGTAATGTAGTGATGACAGGAAGTTGTAGACCATGAGTTTGTTTGACATTAATGGTGACCTGAAAGGAAATTTAATGCAGCAGAATTCAGTCCACCAAGAAAATGTTTTCATTCTCAACTGTTTTGGTCACTTAGTCACTAAGATGTTGGGAAAACTAGACAAATCTGTTCGCAGATGATCAGAAACATGGATACCACATCACAAATGTGTTCAAAACCACAACAAGATTCAAAACTAGGACACTAAAGCACTCATTGCTATCCTTAGACCCATGGCACTAAAATCTACCGATTATCAGCCTGGCCAATAACCACACCTGATATTCAGTAGTATCATTAGTTTATAACAAAACAAAACAAAGATACTTCCAATTAAATAAATTAATTCAAAAATTTTGCTGCTTTTGCTCTGATGCTCTGTGAGTCTCAAGTGATGTCCCGCCCACAGCGCTATCTGATTGGTTACACGTTGCGAATGACAGCCAATCAACAGTGATGCATAGTTGTTGACTTCTTTTTCAGTTAAATATATGTAACCATAAATAAACAAAGGTATTTCATTAAAGTTTTGCATTGTAGTTTGTGTTATTCTAGGCATATGCAAATGTATATTGGTTCCAAATATCAGATATCGGCTTTATTGATTACTAATAACTGGTCTTGGTATCGCCCAAGGGAGAACGATATAGGTTGACTTTTACTAAAATCTAAACGAGTTTCTTCCCTGTCCCCTAAGAAACTCCATACATACTGTATTTAAAGGATTTGTATTTGATGAATGTATTTGAAAGTTGATTCCAATTTGATTAAACACTATCAAAACCCCAATCTAACTGTTTTACTGATGTTTCTGGCTGCAGTTAAAACTGTGTTGTCTGTTCACCTGAAGATGTGTTTACGAGATGTGCACGGAACCTAAGACACAGTTCACTTCACAAGAGTCCTCGCAATCAACAAGTGTCATCCTCGAGTGATTTCCAAGCTCCTGCCACCTTTCAACAGCGACAGAAATAAAAAATAAATAAATAAAGACACCCTGTGTATTCGCAGAAGCCAGAAAGTCAACATGCGGCGCAGATCAAACCGGATCACAACACGAAGGCGACCGAATACAAAGTCGAAGAGCACAAACACACAAAGCCTGCAGAGTAAGCATGAATTTTATTAGCTGTTAGATTGGCTGGAGGTGATTACCACAGTTATTTTGGGTCTGGCTGTTTCCTCCCCCCCTACACTTTCCCTTCTATTGGCGGGGTGTGATTAAGCAGAGCACAGAGACAAGCAGCAAGACGGACCCCCGAGGAGGCTGCAAATTAAAGTTATGACACCTGAGGAGGTATAGCAGGAGCTGGGGACAATGAGGGGGAGATGGAGTGGGAAGGAAAGATAGATATTGTAAATGACAGTGAAAATAGTCACCATGGTTTTAGTCCAATCCTGTTCCCTACTTTCGCTGCTATTACGCTCTGTAACCTGGCAGAACACCTCATATCTTCCAGTCTTGCAGTGATATTATAGACATCCCTGTGATATTGTTTAGAGACACTATACAGCTGGAAGTGACTCTGGAGAGCACAAGTCCTTGGTAAAGATTTGGTGCAGATCTTCTCTCCAGCAATTCCCCCCTTCACTGGTGAGACTTTGATGCCTCTATAGAGTAAACGCTGGTGGCATGAATCAAATTCAATTAAATGATTTTCAATTTTAAAAAAAAAGAACGAAAGAAAAAAAAAAAGGCCGCCTGTTATCAACAGTGCTCATTTGCACACTGTGACCTTGGTAGTGCGTGTGGTATTAGCATTCTCGGAGCTGCAGGGTAGGAAACTGGGATGAAGAGCAGCAAAGTACACACAGTGGGTGGCCTATAATGGAGACAAAAGGAGCGAGGGAGGAAAAAGGTGGGAGAAAGGGAGACGTCGATAGACAGAAGAACGAGTGCAATCATGGGTGCAATTTTTTTGCTGCAAAATTCTCAAATCAAACACCACCTTGTAGGAGCTTCAGCATATTGTTTTCCCCTAACAACTGGTCAAAAGTAAACCCCTGAATTCCCACAAACACACCTGGGCAACCCCCTTACTCCCTCCCAGTCAGCCTGGGTGCTCGTCTCAATGTGATTCTAGGTCAGCGCGTGATTACCGATGATGAGAAGCTGATAAGAAAGATTCACTTCCGACTAAGGGCAAGGTCACCTCCCGCTGCGAAGAAATGCAGATGTGATGATGAGATGGGGATGACTGACTTTTTAGCACATATACACGCATGCAGGTAAACGCACGATGACAACAGCACTGAGATGTGTGTAGAAAAAAGAAGAAAAAAAAAAACAGTACAATGTCTGAAAGAAAAACAAAAGCAAGTGGAGCGGTACAGTATAGAGCCTATATAAAAAATTATTTTAAAAAAAGATAAAAAATGACAATTCAGTCTGTTCTTAAAGGAGAATTGTTATTTTTTCTGTCCACAGGTCCTGGAGAGGACTACTGGAGATGCCACTTGAAGAAAGAAATGTCGGTGTAATAAAGTGGTTTGCGAGACATTTGTAGCACCTCAAGGCTAAAAAAACCCCAAACCAGCCAAAGAAATGGCTTTTTTATTCCAGTTTCCTTGATTTCTTTCCTTGCATCCTCTCCTCACACCTGAAACGTGAGTGGAGGAGGCGAGATGATTAAATATGACATATCACACGTCATCTGCATATACTGTATATATACACACCGATCAGGCATAATATTATGACCACCTGCCTAATATTGTGTTGGTCCCTTTTATGTGATCAAAATGCTCTGAACCATTGGGCATGGACAAGAGGACCTCTCAGGGTGTCCTATGGGGTCTGGCACCAGGACGTTGGCAGTGGATCCTTTGGGTACTCTGGCTTGTGCAGTGGGGCCTCTGTCAATCCAACTTGTTCCACTGCATCCTGTTGATGCTTGATCAGAATGGAGTCTAGGAAGTTTGGAGGTCAAATCATCATCTTTCATTTTCATTTCATTTATTGATTTATTTGAGTTGGGACAGTGCACATTCATCATCACTGATGCATTAAGCATCAGTGTAAATGTGCCGGACTAAACATGACTGCAAAATTTCAGCTGTAGTCCCAAGGGTGATTGTCGTGTTACTCAAGATGTTCCTGATTGTTGGATGTTTTTGCCATGTGGTGGGGTGCATTTTCCTAGGTAGGCCAGTGACATTTGGGATTGCCATTTGCATGAGGGAGTGTGCTTGTTCTGGGACAATGTTTATTTGGGTGTCTCATCAACATGGATGTTAAAATCCAAGGTTTTCCAGCAGAACACCACATAGTACCAATATGATCAATGTTGTTCACTTAACCTGTCAGTGGTCATAATGTTGTGGCTGATCGGTGTATATATAGCGTCCTATATGACAACTCACTGTACATGTTTACTTTTAATTCACTTCACAATGTGTCAG